>JACXGK010004353.1:0-38781 GCA_016801125.1 Novumbra hubbsi | reverse complement strand
TCATTGGTCTTTTCAATTTGAATATTGAAAATCACAATGTTATCTGCCAGGCCTACTAAGTCGGATACAAATTTGGGGAACCCATTCAGGAACACAGAGTTCAGCCCAGGGGGTCTGTATATATTAGCTATGACCAGTGATTGAGGAGCCTGCATAGCTTTCATGACATAATACTTGAGCATGATGCAATTTGTTTGAGAGTAAACTGACATACTGTGTTATAAATATTAGCAACATCTCCCTCACGATGCACAGGGGATAGATAGGTCACCAGTGTAGCCAGGAGGAGCGAGCTCAGTAAATCCATCTGGCTTTAGCTAGGTTTCACACACGCCCATTATGTGTTTCATAAATGAAATGGACAAAGGTTTTATTCTAGTAAGACTGCTATGGTGAACATAACCTTGTTTTATTTTGTTTATACATGAAAGTCAGAGGCACTCAATTCTGTGCAAAGTTAACTGCTTTCCAAAAAAGTATTTGATATGAAAATGAGATTGTCTTTAATGTTAGTGTGCATACGTTTTAAATAAAATGTGGAAAGAACAAAACGTTGGTTTAATTATTTATTCCTTGTGGATTTTGTATCCAGTAGGTGAACTAGAGCCAAACCAAGGTAGGAATGAAATTTCACAAACTGTCTTGTTGTAATGGTGGCATCCTATTACAGTACCACTGAATTCAGTGAGCTCTTTAGAACAACCCATTCTTTCACAAGTGTTTGTAAAGGCAGACTGCATGGCTAGGTGCTTGATTGTATGCACCTGTGGCATTGGGACTGAATGATACACCTGCGCTCAATTATTAATACTTTTGTCCATATAGTGTATCCCATGGTGAGGCTACAGGAGCAAGCCAGGCCTTCCCCGTGACCCTAGCTCCTGCGATATGCTCTATTCTGCTAAAGCTGTCATTATTCCCCCTGATTGGGAGGGGGCCAGAGACAATGACTCTATGCAGACACATCTTTGTAGCTAATTTACACACTGATGGTATGTTCTGCTTTGTAACCTCTGACTGCTTCATCCTAACATCATTGGCGCCAACATGAATACCAATATCTCTATACTTGCCAGTTTAAGACTCAATCACCATCTACCATATCTGCCACTATGTCGGTGGCCCGGCCCCCTGGTGAACAGTGTATGATCTTCGGCTATACCTTCAGTTGAATATCGGGGGTAATTCTGTCACCGATGATTAGGGTTTCACATTTTTCAGGGCTACCGGTAGAAACTCAAACCTGGGAAGAAACAACACAAGCCCTGATTGTGACTCAGATGGGGAACACTGGTCGGAAGTCTCTGTCATCTTATCAAGTGACCCAAGTCTAGCAGGTTGATATCGTTTCTATCCAGTGACCATGAGAAAGTTGACTGCAGGGACTGCGTGGGAGAGCAAACATTACTTCACTGAGGGGCCTTAGCTTCAATTACAAAATAAGTAAATCCATTTTAGTTTTTTTCTTATGTTCAAAATGGCATGGTTATAAAAGAAAGTTATACAAGTTATATGAAGACTCAGTGGCCAGTTTTGTGCATGTAATTTGCACTATAAATATATAATTTCTAATGGATTATTTGTGTATCGAAGAAAGTCAGGATGAAATTACAATCCTTTATTTTACAGATCTGGGTCGTTCTAGCAGTGCCAGCAGCTCGCTCTGAACAAGAGATTTAACTTTTATAGAGAGGTCATGACATGCATTGACAGGAGAGACATGAGGCCCCCGCTCACATGATGACCTACCTGAGGGATCGATTACATATGAAAGTCACGTTCTTAGAAAGCTACTAGTCACAAGTAGCCCTTGTTGCACATATGTCTATGAAAGGATACATTGTGCAACTTTCTATGAAACATTCCTCATATCAGTCGCTACCAAATCTCGATTGTCCGATAAGGGTCCCGAAGCAAAACCGGTTAAGAAACACAGGTCTAAACAATTGCTCTGTAGACATGTCGATTGAGACGCATAACAAGCATGAACGTGAGACCATTCAAGGCCACCCGTGTTCCCATCGGTTTTCCTTCCTATTCATTCCTAACACCATTACAAACAGTAAGCCTCACAAAAACTCCACGGACCAGCCTCTTAAAGGGTCCACATCAATCGTACTGGGAAAGAGAACCAGAGCCTGTACTCCTGGACACCTGACCAACAGCTGCAGCACGAATCATATTCTATTTCTAAGGCTGTTTGGTCTAAATGAACATTTCAAAGAGAAATCTTACAGGATTTTTAAAGAATTGAATACTGCCTAAAAGTTATGTTTGTGTCATAGTGATGATTGGTGAAAGATGAAAACAGGAAATGTAGCACTAATGGCCGAAATTTTCAGTTCAACAAATGCACTCAAAAAGGCAATTCAGTAGAGAGCTGTTGTCTACTTCCCAAATAAAAGTTGAATTCCTTGAATTCCTGCCTTGTTTTTAATGGGCACTTATGTGGTTTCTGACCGTTCACTGCCAAATTAACCACTAAAAGTTAAAAGAAACCTAATAAGGGATGCCTAATCATATGACACGTGCACTTGTTCATACAATTTGAGACATCACACATAAAACAAATGATGTGCTGAAATAAATGTTCAATTGTTGTTTATTCTCTAACGATACGCGGGATGCATGAATTAGATGCTTGTTTCGTAAGCAGCTTTCGTTAGCACCTCTGTGGAAGTCACCCCAAGAGTTTTGTCGGCAACACATGACCTCAGTGGGCACTCCAAGCAAGTCTGTAGGTTATGGGGGTCGGTCGAAGATTCACAGGTTTCTAAACCTCTATTCTTCTTCTTCTTCTTTATTATGTTTCTTTGGCAGATAGCATCTGACTTAAAGGTGCTTCAACTTCCACCTACTGTGCCGGAGTGTGATCAAGGTCCACCCTACTATTTTATATTACTATTTAATAACTTTATTAATTTAAAGTCCTCACCCTGAGACGCCACCAAGACCCCATCTCAATCCACCCATTTCTGTTCTTCAATATATACTATGACATGAGGTCAATAATAATATCTTCCATCACAGTTCTCTGTCATGCTTTTTCTATCAGTTTTAACAAATAATTTAAGCCAGTGAGTCCCCTCATTCTAAACAATATCACCCTTCTATTCCCACTACAAAAAATATGTTGCACAACAGTCTGTGCTTTTGTGTGAAATGAATGACATCCCACTGTCTCCAAACTCTGAGCTGATACCTCAAAGGTGGGCACCTTTAGGTTTGCAATACGCAGCTAAATAAAAAAATCAATCACCTATAAAGCTTTGATCATTCTTGAAGGCTATGTAGTTGTCCGGAAAAAAATCATAATGTACAAGCCTTGGTTTCCAAAGAACTGAGTTAGGCATCATACAGTTTAAATGCATGGCCAGGTGATGTAGTTGGTTATATGGTTGATTTGATTTTTTTCTTGTGATAAATCCTATGGATTATATAACGTTTATCGTGCTCATCCAGCATGGAGGTATAAATTAAACAAATGGTCACATGAGACAGCAGTCAGTCTGCTTACTAAACCATGTGGCCTACTTTCAGTGCATGACTGCCCATATTATTCAAAGATGTGGTGACAGTCACGTTTCAACTATATTGATTTAGAGACATATCGTAGCAATTTTCTGAGCATTGCACGTAATTGCATACTGCACGAATATTACATGGCAATGCTACAAATGAGGTATCTGATTCTCAGAAGCCTGACTTATAAAATGACATTTTGATGTGTGAGGGGGGAGATGTGGCTACAATAAATGGTATTTAGGGATATATGTACAGTCCACCAGCTCCCATGACCAAAACATGCACATTTTTCTCATTTAACACATAGCTATAATGGTTTTCCGCTCGTACATGTTCTTGTAACTCATTGCCACAATCAGTGTTATAAATAGTGGTAGATGAATCTTTGGCTGAAATAAAAGCTCTCGATGTTTTGGCCCCAGGCTAATGTTCTCTGTAATGTAATATTTTCATAAGTGCGAATGGCAAATAATGAAATATAGCTGAGGACAGAAAAGGCGAAGCCATTTGCTGAGCCCTGGGTGGCGATTTGTTGCTTAATGAAACCATTAAGCTCAAACAGTTGTGTTGGGTGACTCCTGGGCCGCAGCCCCGCCTGCTGGCGTCGTGTGATTGTAATGAATGCACACGGAGAAGGATGGCTGTAACCAAGCGTAGGAGGCTTATGAGGAAGGTACAACGTTATATAAAGGTATCGGCTGGCACGAAGTCGAAGGGCAAGCAGAAGGTTGATAACTGGGTATCAAGGTAGAGAAGAGGCCGAAAGTAAGGAAAGGGATCATTCAGAAAGGCGGTCAGGATACGGAGAGAGACTTTCACATACTGTCAGTTTTCCAACAGACCAGCATAGTTTTGGTTTCTTCGATTTCATATTATTATTTCGGTCAATCACTTTGACCAACCAGATATAGAATGCTGCTGGATTAGTCTTGCGTATTGCCTCCTGTATCAGAAAGAGAACTAGGCGGGTAGAGAAATGTGAAGAGCATAGCCATCACACATGCTGTCTATTACCACCCAGACAAATCTGTCATTTTACTGTTGCAAAAATGTACACAGTTTACTCAATTTCTGTTAGAAAATGAGCACTGAAAATGCTTTTTTTAAATGTTTTAAGAAGCCTTTTTTTACGACATTTGTAAGCTCGACAACCAAAAGTGGAAATAAAACCACACCTAATTATTACAGGTAAAAACTCAAAAAGATCATTATTATCAACAAGGTGATCATTATATTGCACAGTGAGCAAATGACGCCAAAACCGAGCCTAGTAGAGAGAGCCCACAGGGAAGACGTCTATCCTCTTGACTTCAGAAGCCCCAGCTATGATGGGATCTAAGAGTTTACAAAGCCTCGTCTGTTGTTTTAGATGTCAGAGGGGCCAATGTCGGTGTCTTTAGGAGTGTGATACTGGTCATCTTGTCAGATGGGACACTCCCAGTGGACATGTAGGAGTTGATAAGGCAGGGGAGATGACTGTGGATGAACTTACCATTACAACAAACATTCCAACAGAGTATAAATTAAAAGTCATTTTCACCAAATAAAAGCTAACGTCTTCCCATAGTGCATCCTGGTGCCATTTCACCACTGCACAAAAGGGAACACCCCACCAGAGCTGCAGTTTTGGAGATGCCCTGACCCAGTTTTCTAGCCATTGCAAATTGGCTCAGACCCTTATGCTTGCCCATTATTCCTGCTTCCAACACATCAAATTTGAGGACAAAATGTTCACTTGCTATATCCCAACCACTGACAGATGCCATGATGACGAGATGATCAGTGGTCATGACATTAGGGCTGATCAGTGTATTTGTATCAGAGTGATGAAATTGGGCAAACATGCATAGGATATTGTGATTGAAATTAAACATTAAACAATTAAAATTAAACAAAATGCAATTACATGTCCATCATTGATGGGGAAAGCAATTATGTAATTGTAATTATGGTACAACTGATGAATATTTTACAATACAGTGTAAAAATAATATCAATCCATTTGTTCTGCTGCATTTCAGCTGAGTTCCAAGAGTACAATAGCTAGTATCATTGTTGCTTTTCACTGTGTTCATCTTCTCGATTGTTACCCACCATGGTTGATCACTAAACTCATTTTGATTAACAGGCGCTGACTGTGAGATGGGTGGCGGGGTGGCCTACCATTCAAATGACTTCTGCAAACAAAATCACAACACCCCAGTTCCTGTTAGCGACGTTCAACCAGAGGTCACATGACCCACTCTTTCTTCAGCAGTCCAATGACAAGTTTCTTAACTAAATCACTCACTGTGACTTTTGTTTGTCTCATCCTCCTTGTTTTCTCTGGCTCTCTAAGGTTCTGCCTGGGCTTAATACATCATTCATGAGATTATGGAAAGCCATTAGTGTCAAGATTGGGAATTTGCAAATTCATTGTGGCTCCTCGCTTAGCATATAAATAAGAAGTTGTTCCTTTTTTTCTGCGGCGGCAGTGCTAAATATCGATGACAGCCACTTGTTAGGGTTGATGGACGAGGTTTATAATTAGAAGGAGCCTTTGCTTTGGACCATTAATGAGGTTTGTGAATCACGCACCCCCTCCATTTTTTGTGGTCTCATATCTTCCACGCTAGCGACCTGTACAGCTCCAGTGATGGCTGGGCAGGTACAATGAATAATAATTGAAGATTGTGCCCACTTTTCTTTTTAAAAACGTGGGCTTTAACAGACATAATTCACCTAAACACTTTGCTTTTTGGGGAGCATAGGTCATTCAGGACCTCCAGTGGGATCATTTTGGAGTGGTTTGTTAACGTCTTTCAATTATGCTACTGGTTCTTCTTCTTCTTCCATTGACCTTGGGGTTTTCTCATTTGGTTAAAAGGTCATCTGAAATCCTGTCTTCCATCTTTAATAGCTGAATTTCATTAAGCTTACTCATGTGTAGCCTACAGCAAAAGAGTTTTAAAATGTGCCACACCCCCTCTTAAATGTTTTATTATATTTGGAGGACAAAAGTCTTCTAATTTCTTTCATAAATGAAATGCCTTGCACAACTAACAATTTCTTAGTATCAAGTCAGACTGTTTCTTTGTGCTCCACCACTCTCAACGTAATTTCCATGATGTGCGCAACAGGAAACATCTTGTTTTTTTCATGGGTGTTTTCCAACAGATTCGCTCTCCTAGCCACCTAGATTACTTGTGAGTCCAGAGATGAAAGATGATAGAAAAGGTAGCTGCTTTGCTTAATACATGTTGAAGCACCTTTGGCATCAATTACAGCCCAATTTCTTTTTGAGTATGATGCTACAAGCTTGGCACACCTATTTTTAGGCAGTTTCTCCCATTCTTCTTTGCAAAACCTCTCAAGCCCCATCAGGTTGGATGGGGAGCATCGGTGCACAGCCATTGTCAGATCTCTCCAATGATGGGGTTCGAGATCAGGTTCAAATCTGGGCTCCTTAAAGACATTCACAGAGTTGCCCCAAAGCCACCCCTTTTATCTTGACTGTGTGCTTTGGGTCGTTGTCCTGTTGGAAGATGAACCTTCGCTCCCAGTCAGAGGTCCATAGTGCTCAGGAGCAGGTTTTTCGATCATGGATGTCTCTGTACATTGCTGCATTTAGCATTCCCTCAATCCTGATTAGTCTCACTCACAGTTCCTGCCGCTGAAAAACATCCCCACAGCATGATGCTGCAACCACCATGCTTTACTGTAGGGATGGTATTGGCCAGGTGATAAGCAGTGCCTGGTTTCCCCTAGACATTTGTCATTCAGGCAGAGGAGTTCGATCTTTGTTTCATCAGACCAGAACACTTGGTTTCTCACGCTCTGAGACTCCTTCAGGTGCCTTTTGGCAAACTCCAGATGGGCGGTCGGGTGCCTTTTACTGAGTAGTGACTTACGTCTGGCCACTCTACCATTCATGCAGGAGTGCTGCAGAGATGGTTGTCCTTCCGCAAGCTTCTCCTCCCTTTACTGAGCAACGCTGGAGCTCTTTCAGTGACCATCGCGTACTTGTTCACCTCTCTGACTAAGGCCTCTTTCACCCGATCGATCAGTTTGGCTGGGTGGCCAACTCTAAGATGAGTACTGGTGGTTCCAAACTTCTTCCATTTATGGACCTTCAATGTTGCAGACAGTTTTCTGTACCCTTCCCAAGATCTGTGCCTCAATAAAATCCTCTCTCGGAGGTCTACCGATAATTACTTCATAGCTTGGTTTGTGCTCTGACCCGCATTGTCAACTGTGGGACCTTATATAGGCATGTGTGTGCCTTTCCAATTCATGTCTAATCAACTGAATTTACCACAGGTGGACTCCAATCAAGTTGTAGAAACATTTTTGTTTGAATTTTTTTTGTAGATTTGCAAACTTTTCTCATGTTATCATTATGGGATATTGTGAAATGTAATACATTTTGGAATACGGCTAACATAACAACATGTGGAAAACGTGAAGCGCTGTGAATACTTTCCAGATGCACTGTAAGTCTAGTTGTGATTAAGTTTTTTTATTTTTATTTTTGCCAGCTCTGTTTGCCTAAAAAATCTTCAAAATCAACCAAAAACTATGAAAGAATTGTATATATTGTTTTGAACGTGTGTATGTTTTTCACAGGAAAATAAAAGCTAATTAAAATGGTTTTGGGTACACAACCATTTGAAGGTTTGGGGTCAATACAGCTCATTAGGGATGAGATCTTATGACTGTGCTGGCCACTCCCTTATAGACAGAATATCAGCTGCCTGCTTCTTCCCTAAATAGTTCAATCGTTTTGAGCTGTGATCTGGTCATTGTCACGTTGTAGGAGGAAGCACCATCCACAGGTTTGACATGGGATTGCAAAATATAGTGATAGCCTTACTTCTTCAAGATCCCTTTTACCCTGTACAAATCTTCTACTTTACCACCACCAAAGCACTCCCAGACCATCACATTGCCTCAACCATTTGTGACAGGCAGCATCAAGCACTCCTCCACCATCTTTTCAATTGGTCTGTGTCTCACAAATGTTCTTGTTTGAGATCCAAATACCTTAAAAGGAGATTTGTCTGTCCATAACACTTTTTTCCAAACCTCCTCTGTCTGTGTTTGTTTGCCTAGATTTTCCTTTTATTGAAGTCACCTCTTCACCATTGAGACTGGTGTTTTGCAGGGACTATTTAATGAAGCTGCCATTTGAGGACATTTGAGGCATTTGTTTCTCAAAGTAGACAATAATGTATTTGTCTTCTTGCATAGTTGTGCACCAGGGCCTCCCAATACTCTTTCTATTTTGGTTACAGCATTGTACAATATCTTTGCCATGTGTTCATTACCGTACGTTTGAAGCATGCACGTTTTCATTTACATAGACGTTTTTGTTACAAATGCTTTAAAAAAGCACAATTGTTCCCCCTTACATTACAACAATGTTCTTATATAATAAAGGTTTTACCATAAGATTCTATTTTTAGGTCCACATTTAAGCACATTCTACATGCAATTGCACAATTTAATGTTTCATTAGTTTGACAGCACTAGTTTGTTACAATATTGTAACAATACTAGTGCAGCTAGTTTAGCCAGGAAACAAGAGTAGACATTGGCTCAGCGATGCATCAGCTGAGGTTAGAATAACTCATATCACATTCTTAGATCCCATGCCTAATATGGCTGTCTACTGAAGTCGGTCAGGGTACTCACTCTACTGTGAAGCTGCATGTCCTAGCAAGCAGCTAAAACCCACCCACTAACCTTACCCCACACAGCTTGGTTCTCCTTCTGCAGGGGATCAGTACTACATATATAGATCATTGCGGGGTTGCTATTAATAATATTACAGTGTTGGTGTTATTATTAGCAGTATTGTATACACAATCATGCAATGGCATTGAGTTATCCAAAGGAATAGAACATAATGCCAATGTGTATTATTTTATATTCTTTCTCAGTAAATGATGTGAGGTGTTTTCTGTCTGAACTTGTTTCCAGTGTGCAATGAATGACCATGGTTTAAAGCTCTTCCCCAGGATTTCATATGTCATAATGAAAATTACCTCGAAATAGGGTTAGGGTTAAAATATTTGATTGTCTCAAAAGTAGACATTACTTTTGAGACAAGTAGACAAAGATAGTCATTTTGTCACATTGTAAAGTGCATTTAAGGCTGCATTATAAATATTTACCTAATTATTATTTAGGCACCTCCTATGTTCAATATCTGTTACTTCATTTGCAGATTTGTTGTTTCAAGGTATGAAACAAAATCTGTTTAAAAAATTAGGACCAGGAAAAATCTCTAGTACAGGCTTATCATTTTCTCAAAGCCTTACTTCCATCTCTTTTATAAATGGTTTCACTTTGCAGGTTACAGGTGACTAATTAAGAATGGTAAAACGGCGTGGAAAGTTTCAATAAATCGGTAGACCGTATGTCAGTGTTGTTTATATAACTCACAAGACAACAAGTACTTATTAGTGGCAAAATTGCACTCCTTTTATTAAATGAAATTCCTTTCAGAACCACCTGTAGGATGATAACATTTAGACAATTGTTCTCCCAAAGGTTTGTAAAAAAATCTGAGATTACAAACAGAACATATGTAATAAATGTCAGAGTAGAAATAATAGACCCCTTAAACTCAACTCAGGACCTCGAAGCAAGTTTTTTTCAGTGTAATCCACAGAGACCTGTTTTTGACCTGGTACACCAGTTGAGTGTTATTAATAGTTAGGTAGGACAGAACCAGCAGGCTCAGACCTTGTAGGGTAAGAGTTGTATACCCCACTAGATAGTTACACAGAGGCATATGTCAAAGCCTGTAATGAATGAAATGACAGCTATAAGAACCCAATCTTTAAATTGACCTTTAAACTCCAGCAGCAGCAATATGTTGTATTTTGTAATGCATCACACACAAACACTAACAACATGACTTTCATGACTTAGAAATGGCTTCCTATCTTGGCAGACAATAAATTAACCAATGCCAGAACCCTCTCCTGACAGCAAACAACAGTAGAGATCAATTTCATTTGTTTTTCATGGCAGTTTAAACTTGTCCCCATTTCCCCAGTGTTTGTGCTGCCCACATTTAAAGTAGCAGTATGGGGTTTGAAGAATAAAATATTTAGCCTCCTCTTGCCTTGTGTTGTGTTTATTTATTAATGCAGCCCTAAAAGGGCCTTGGGACTTGCACTCTGTACAAAACAAGAAAGGAAGTCCTCCCAATGGGATGAAGGCAAACTGTGGGTGAGAGGAGCTGTAGCTCTCTTTCTACCCACAGGAGACCCGGCAAAGCTATTGTTAAATCCAAATCATACATAATGAATTTGATACTGCTTTCATCTAGCTGATATGGCCATTATCAAGCTCTAAACACAAAGTAGATGATCTAGAAGTTTTATTAAAGAATACAAGGGAATAAAACATGTTTTCCTCTTACATAATTGCCTGCATTTTATATTAATTAATCATGATACACAAAAATAACAGTTTTAAACTGTCTAACTGATTTAATATATTGTCATGTCACATCCTATAATGCTGAAAAAAGTTTTATGAAGAATGCATTTGGCTTAAGAAGTGCCAATTCCAGCAAAAATTGTAAAGTAGGAGTAATTTGTCAATGTTGGCCTTTTTGTGAACATGTCAACCTTACATTTTTGGGGAACAATATATTTATCTTTAAATGCATCTTTAAATAATTTTGACAAGTAATATGAGAACAGGGGGTTTTAACAAGTGTGTTGTTGTGGTCCTTTGAAAATAAAAATGGACAACGTTATCATTAGTTAATTAGCTATTGTACAGTTGTGAGAGAATGTGTATGTGGCAGTATGAGTTTCCAATAATAACTCCCCTTTTTCTTTGTATGGTTACAAAAAGCACCTTATCGAGGTGAAAATGGTCAAGGGTGTCACGGTCGTAGTGGGTGTTGGAACCAAACGCATACATTTAGTGGTAGAACGGTGAATTTATTTGAAACAAAACAAACACAAACTGTACTCGAAAAAACAAAGCGGCTGTATTAGCAGCAAAATGTAGAACTAAACATAAAACACACTGTGAATACCTTACTTAAAGAACATGTAGCGTATCTACAGTGCAACTATAAAACAAACACAGCGGCCACAAACTGAGGCATAGCACAAACAATAAACCACCCCGAGTGTGGACAAGAACTTAACTTAAGTAGGCTCCCCAATCAGAGACAACTGACAACAGCTGTCTCTTATTGGGGAGCCCTAAACAGCAGCATAGAGGTGCCTTGAGGCACCTCTACACGGCACGTCCTGGCTATGAGCCTGAGGCACAAAAGATGGCCAGGGGCCCCCCAGCCAGGACATGACAAAAGGACATTTAACCTAATATTAACATTGCTGTATGTATATTTTTGACCCAGTAAATTTGGTAATATTTTCAGAAGACCCATAATAAAGTCATAAAATAATCAATTTTCATGACGGTTTTTTGTGACGAAGAAGTATGTGTTCCAATGATTCCATCACAGAGAAATAAGAGTTTATGAGAGTTTAAGTTTATGTAAATTTTGATGATGACAATGTTGACAATGGGTAGTTCTTGGGCATCAGCAATCGTGAATGGTCTACCACCATCAACTGATCTCAGTTTTAGAACCAGAAAATAACATTTATTTTATATAATATTAATAAAAGTGAATGTACTTTTCCTTTACTGCCCTGCATGTATGAATGCATAGGTCATAGGCAAAGGGTCAGATTTTTCTGAATGCACATTAGTCAGATTTTTCATAAGTAACCCATTTTGAATTCTATAATTCCAATCAATTGATGCAACGTTGAAACTGCTTCCTTATTGTCATTCCATTACACAGTCAAATATAGTGTGACTATCACTGGAGTATCATTGTTGGTATTTGCGACCCGTTGGTCCACCCATCTTCCTCTCCTGATTCTTGTAGGATATTGAATCATCTTCACAAATCTTATGAATTCCAATTATTTGAGTTGGGTAATTTATTGGTTTTGTACTTTACACCATAGTGACAATTTGTGTGTGGAGTTGGGTTTGTCAGTGGAATAGAGGTCTGTGTGAAAACAGGTGTAGGGTAGGGGTGCATTTTTATATCTGTAATTCAGCAAAACGTTTTTGAGGATATTGTCCATTGAACCAGTTTTATTGTGTTAGCCATTATAACTCAAATTAAATTATAATGTACACCAAGATGTTTTCAAGATTAGCAAACAGTTATTTTAAAGGTGATTTAGTCAGTTACTTTGTCAGTCTTTCCATAGTAGTCTCAACAGGCCCAAATCCATCATCAGTGTGATGATGCAGATGTAATATTCAACCCAGGCCTTAAGGTATACAAAGCCTTCAAACGGTCAGGCATATATTAGTTCAAGATCATTTAGATCAATTCAGGCTTCCATTTATATAGACCACAGGCCTAGGCAATCGAAACCTGTGACAGGACAGTAGATCTCTAGGCTTGCTGTAAGGCTTTACAAATGCATGCGCATCACTTTGACTGGCCTCCTGTGTTAAAACCCATTGGCCATGTTGTTTAACTGGTAACTGACATGGCGCTCTTTGCCAAACAAGTGGTGTTGCTGGTGACAGTAGAATTTGGGAGGTGCTCGTATGAGGTATTTTGTGTTGCTTTGCGAAAACAATATTATTCTGATTCTGTTTATACATGGAGCAGGAAGAGACTTCATAAGACAATCATTCCCCTTTAATAGAAACTAAGTAAAACAGAGCCATAGACCTCCATAGATGTGGGATTATCTGTCAGGAAAGTGACCATGTGACCGTGGGGGAAAAAAATATTTCTATGGGGAGCTTAGAAATTTCCCAGCTTTACTGGGTGAAAGAGTCAGTGCATACATACAGAGGATAATTGATAAAAAAAAAAACGATGGAATAAAACACAAAAGATCAAATATCGCCCTCAACCCAGGATTATCAGATAAATCACTCACTCTACATATCTAGTGAAAGAAACTATGCTCCTCCACCAAATCTCCACAAGGATGCTACACTTTCCTCTCCCGCACATACTAGTGACTACGTATTGAATATATCTCAGCTGTTCACTCACCCATATCAACAGGCACCATGCTCTCCACACTTGAATGCAGCACTGCTCCACCAGTCTGGCCTCTTACTTGTATAAGCCCCTTGATGCAGTCCTCCCCATTAAGGGACAGTTAGCTCAAAGGAGATACATTGCTTGGAGTCTTTAGAAAGAAGTGCAACGTCTGGCCTTAGTGTGGTTGCTGTGATGGTGTCAGGGCAACTTGTAGTTCCCAGTCTTGAGCTGTTGCTGAATGACCTGTGGAGGTTCTGGTCACTACTTATGTTGTGGCAGGACATAGTGATCGACATAGTGGGTTGTGAACTTGATGCAATGAGGCACCGCCTTTCACTCAAAACCTTGTAGAGAGGTTGGAGGACTAGTGGGAGGACACAATGCTGGTATACCCAGGCCTTGAACTTGCCGGATAGACCTGCTTGTCCATGGCTGTCAAGCATGCTTCCAGCACCAGGTCCTTTGGATGGATGCTTTGACCATTTAGGTGCTGTCAAACATCTTTCCCAGACTATTCACTGGTTTCCCTGTAACGGAATAGGTCTACACACACAATTGTGTGGAAAAGGTGAAAGGTGTTCAGTAGGGTAGAGGTCAGGACTCTGTGGAGGCCACTCAAGTTCCTCCATACCAACCGTGTCAAACTACATTGTTATGTATATATTTTGTCAGATATTTTTTGTTACAATTTTGTGTATGCTGGTTTCTTGGTAGGTTTCTTCACTGCATGATGGGTGCCATCTTCGATAAAATTAAGCTACATAACAAGGATTTCTGTTATGGGTGAAAAATGAAAGAAACCTGTTTGGATATTCTGACTGGTATCTTGAAGTAATAAAAAGGGTTTTGCAGCCATTCTGGATTACTCTTCCATTGAATCTGAACTGGACCTATAATTTACCTAGTTATCACAGTTTTTACAACTGCTATCATATTTCTTGAGTGTGTCCTACATACATTTTAACCATAACTTGTTTAAAAAATTACCCTTATAAATGTTGCACTTTGCATGACATACTGTAAAATATGGCTAGAGAGAATGGTGAAGTGTTTTATGATTGTGTCAGGGTTCCACCCTACCTGACTGTTTCGGGTCCGATCGCGCCCTCTGGTGGCCTGGGAGCGATGTGCTCCTCCCTGTCACAAATCATGCCGTTCATCAAGCACCTGGCCACCTGCACACACCGGTCCCTCATCACACTGATCACTGTCCATGCTTAGTCACCCGTTTCCCTTGGCCCAGTGTCAAACAAAATACTACGCTAGTTTTTTCACGGCTTGTATTAGCTCTTGACTCCTGCATTTCAGCGCAGCTTTTGGCCTTCCAGCCTTTGTTCGCTCACGACCTATATATATAATTATATACATATACATATCTATATACATATATATGCCTGCTCCTACACTCCTTGACGTTTACCCTCATCGGTAATTCGAGTTCAACCTCCAACTACTCGGTTACCACTAAGGATCATTACATCGATTCTCTTCAGGAGTTGTTTCCCTCAAGTTATGCGTTTGGATCCTTACCATCGCTCTGTTCACGCCCAATCCTTACAGATTAAACTGACCATTATGGATCCAGCCGACCTCACCCCTATCCACCACGCCTTGAACCTCCAGGGCGCTGCCATCCACAGGCATGACGAGCACCTACAGAACCTGTCGGTTTCCCTGGCGGATTTGGTGGCTACTCTGAGGAGCGACCAACGCCAATCAGAGAGGGTGGACACCTCAATGGATACCAACACTGATGGCGCGGTTCACACACGACCCCCGACGGTACCGCCGTCCTACCGGGAACCCCACGTCGCTCCCCCCGGGTGATTCAGTGGAGAAGCGGGTAGAGTCCGGCCCTTCCTTTTACAATGTTCCCTTCTTTTTGAGCAGCAGCCCCTATCGTATCCCTCGGACCTGGCCAGGATTGCCTATTTAGTGGCAGCATTATCAGGGAGAGCGTTGGCTGGGGCATCAGCCATCTGGCTCAACGACAGCCCTTTGTGTTCTTCCTACACCACTTTCACGGGGGAGCTAAAAAAGGTTTTCGACCTACCTGATGGAGAGAGGAACGCCGGACACCGACTCCTTGGCTTGCGTCAGGGACTTCGCAGCGTCGCGGATTATGCAGTGGATTTCCGTATCCTCGATGCCGAGAGCGGGTGAAACGAGGCGGCTTTACAGGGTGCCTTCTTAAACGGACTCTCCGAAAGGCTCAAAGACGAACTGGCCTCTCGTGAGGAACCAAACTCCCTGGACCAGCTGGTCAACCTCACTCAACGGAACGACACCCGCCTCCGTGAGCGACACCGGAACAGACCACAGGCTGCTTGTTCCCGCCGTTCGCCGTCACCATCCAGGCCCAGGCATCCATCCCTGGGGAGGGAAAAAGAGTGCCGTACAGAAGAGCACGAAGAGCACGTACACCGAACACGAGCCGATGCAACTTGGACGCGCACACCTATCCAAGGCGGAAAGGGCGCGTCGCTTGGCCGACGGCTCATGCCTGTACTGCGGCACCCGTGGACACACCGTTCATTCCTGTCCGTCCCTTCAGGGAAACGCCCAAGCCAGTCCGTAGATGAGGAGTTGTGGACTGGTCGATTGAGCGTCTCCTCTGCGGATGAAGGACTCGACGTAACATTGCATTGGCGCAACAACTCCATCCCCATACGCGCACTGATCGATTCCGGAGCAGACAGGAGCTTCATCGATAAAGCACTCGTAACCAAGTTGGTCCTACCCTGTCTCCCAGTCACCCCCCCCGGTGACTGTGAGAGGACTGAGTGGACAACGGCTCGCCTCCATCGACCTGCACACCACCCCACTTCCCTTGGTGATTGCGGGGAACCACCGGGAGATGTTGTTGTTGTTTCTTATCGACAGTCCTATGTCACCACTCATACTGGGCAGGCCGTGGTTACACCTACATAATCCCCAGATCGATTGGACGACTGGGGCCATCAATACCTGGGGAACCTTATGTTTCCCACGTTGCCTCGGTTCAGCGGACAAACCCCGGAGCACGGCGGTGCGGTCTCCGTTCCCCACAATGACCTATCCAGGGCAACAAATATCCATTGCCCCTTCTCAGCTCCGCATTCACACCCCACCAGGGCGCATGTGTGTTCACGAAATTGGACCTACGGAACGCCTATCACTTGGTGCGCGTCCGTGAGGTGGACGAATGGAAAACTGCCTTCAACACTCCCCTGGGACATTTCGAGTACCTAGTGGTACCATTTGGCCTTTCCAACGCCCCTGCAGTGTTTCAAGCATTGGTGAACGACGTACTCCGGGATATGCTAAATCGATTTTTGTCGTTGTCTACCTGGACCCTCCCAGAGCACATCCTACACGTCCGCCAAGTGCTGGAGCGCCTACACCATAATCGGCTGTTCGTGAAACTCAAGAAGAGTGAGTTCCACGTCTCCACTGTCCAATTCCTGGGTCACATTCTCTCCCCTGGACGCGTGGAGATGGACCCCGCCAAGGTCACTGGCGTCACGGAGTGGCCGTCACCCACGGATCGGAACCAGCTTCTACGGTTTCTCTGATTCTCGAACTTCTATAGGCGATTCATTAGGAACTACAGCCAGGTCGCCGCACCACTCACCTCCCTTACCTCGATCAACGTTCATTTCCGTTGGACCGCAGCGACTGAGGCTGCATTCACGGAACTCAAGAACCGTTTCTCCTCCTCCCCCATACTTATCCAACCAAACCCAGCTCTGCAGTTCATTGTGGAAGTGGACGCGTCGAATACGGGAGTGGGCGCAGTGCTGTCCCAACGCTCCGCCGCTGACCACAAGGTGCATCCGTGCGCATTCTTCTCGAGGAAGCTATCCCCTGCTGAGAAGAATTACCACGTCGAAACAAGGAGCTGCTCGCAGTTGTTGAGTTAAAAATCTGCTTCCCCCGGGTCCGAATCAGAGAATGTCCACGCGGTCCAAGTCTTTCCAAACTAAACACCTTTATTACAGATAGCTATCTGGAGATCGTTCTCCACAGTACAGTAGAGAAGATCTTAATTTCTTTCACCTGGACACAGTTTATATACAGCCCCTCCCACCCCTCAGTCATTGGATAGAATCGGTTGAGTGGGCTTCCTGGGTGGGCGTGTCCTTTTCTTGCAGACCCCATCTCTGATCGTGGGGCCATCTGGTGACCTCGGAGGCAGAAGATGAGGACAGTTGAAGGGGGGGGGGCTGGCGCCAGGAGGTCTGCCCGGAGATATCACCTAAATTGTGTTCACACTTCCCCTCCTGTGTTCCCTGTCCCCATCAGGGTCAGTGTGATAAGCCAACAGACAATAAACCAGGTCCCCCTATTTCCCCCTTGATCTCTTGACTCATGGCCCTACTCTGGAATGCTTGCCTTAGAGGAGTGGCGTCATTTGTTGGAGGGAGCCGACCTGCCTTTCGTGGTGTGGACGGACCACAAGAATCTTGCCTACCTTCACTCGGCGAAAACGGCTGAATTCCAGGCAGGCGCGCTGGGCACTGTTTTTTGGCAGGTTCGATTTCCAGCTAACGTATCGCCCTGTGTTGCATAACACCAAGCCGGACTTGCTCTCACGGATCCATACACCTGAGGCGAAGGAAGACGCACCAGCACCCATTCTCCCTCCCTCGTATCTCATGGTGGGACTCACTTGGGAGATTGAGAACACTATACGTTATGCGCAAGCGCTCCAGCCGGACCCTGCCACCGGACCTCCGAATCGACTCTTCATCCTCGATTCAGTGCGCAAGGAGGTTCTCACGTGGTCACATTCCTCCCGTCTTACCTGCCATCCGGGAGTGAATCGAACGCTGACGTTTCTCCGACAGCATTTTTTGTGGCCCACGTTATGCACTATTTAGAACGGCCCATTAGTTGCAACAATTATTTAGTAGTATAATTTCACGGTTTTGGTCTTAGGTGTTTTTGAAGTATTACAACAGTTAGTTTGAAAATCACAAAAATGATTAGAGGCATAAACAAATTTAGTGTGTAGTATTAGGAGCACTAATGGAAGTTTTAGTGAGAGTAGTAATAGTAAGGACTGAAGTAGTTTTGTGGAAAGCCATCGTAGTAGTTGCAGTAGCATTAGTAGGTAGAGTTAGAGGTAGAATTACTTCTAATAGTAATCATTTTAGCAGTAGTTAGGCCTGTTATTGTGTGACTGGGGAATCCCAGATTTATTTTATAGGAGCCTGAAAACTTATAAAATACCCCCAACAAAAAAGTATTTTGTATACTTGCCCCAGATTTTTATTGTATTATGAACTATGGGTTGTTTTAGAGTAAATTTAGTTGTATCACATTTTATGTAGCTCCTACATGATGGTGACAGTCAGGTCTGCGTGTCCAGACAAGGCTTTCAAATTTAAAAAGGTTTGTAGCCAACTTTAAACTTGACAGGCTCAGTTAGGTAAAATCTAATTTTGCAGGTTAAGACGAATACTGTTTTCTAACTGAGTTTGATGATAGAGTGCTGACTGAATGCTTGAGTGAGGACCTTCATTAAGAGCTTTTGAGACTTGCAAAGTTCCTTTGATGTACTGTATGTCAAACAGGTTGTCTTATTCAATTTCTGCAAGGGAATGAGATATGTCTTGTTATATCTTTGAGGAAATGTGGGTAGGAGGTGTTTTATCAGTGTCACCACAGGGTAGGTGTTTTATAGAATTGTTTTCCTTCCTGCATATCTTTGAGTGAGTGGTTCTTTTTTTGTATTAAACATGCTAACCTTCATTCTCAATATTAGTTCCAGCTTCTCTTTGCTCTTACAGTGCAAAACACATGTATGTTTGCCCACTGTAAGGATGCTGTCACTTAGGAAAACTTTCCAAGTGACAGATTGGGACATTTTAAAATTCTTCGCTTGCCATGTTAAGTGAAGTTAACTTGGAAAATAATTCCAACATGATTTGTGCATGCAACAAACAAATAAAGTACATTGCCACCGATAAAGTTTAACAAAAGTGAATGGATGGATTTAATCAAAATAATAGTTATTACGTTTTAAAGATGCATACTAATCTAACTAGAAACTTGTAGTTTTCTATACACTGTCACAATGACATGAATATCATTATGATGTATTTTCACTAAATAACAGCCAGGCCTTGGGTTATAAACAAACCTCTATTAGTTTGCATGTTCAAAAACCTCGCTTGATAATTCTTCACTGTTATCATGTATTTTTGGAATTGGCTTCAAAAAAAATGTATTATTGAGATTGAAAAATGTACAACCACTACCAATTATGTTTTATTCATTTTCTACATTTGGCCAAGATTTTCTGCGATCCAAAATGAAAATAGGTGCCTACTGGAAGATGATGTGAAACTAATCCAATGTATACAAGAACTGTGGAAAAAACAAGGGCTTCCTTTCTCATTCCAACTGAAGCACAATGCAAGCATCATATTTGCTGTACCAGCCCATGTGAAAGTTCTCCATACTAACGAGGGGACCAGCACTGGTGAAACATGCTGACTAACGAGATGATTCCAAAATGTGCCGCTACCAATTAGGTAAATGTCAAAATGGGGTGTGTTTGCATTCACATGTGCACAGACCCACAATCCTGTCAAAAGCAATCAGAAGTACAAGCCAGACAATATCAACCACTAAAGGGGCCTAAGGGCAAGGCAATGCACAAACAAAATGTAACCACAGGGGATGAAACATTTGCGCGTGAGTGTCTGTTGGTGATGTTGATAGAATCAGCGATCAGTAACACATTTGTTGTGTGTAGGGTTTAAGGTTCAGAATGCAACCTTTAAAATAGACAGCCATGCAGCATTGTCAGACAGGAAAACATTTTGTTAGATGGAGCATGAAGGTGTATCTCTTCACACACAATCGATGGCAGATCTAAATCAATCTAGCTTTATTTGTAGACATTGAACAGAGGGAGAATAGGTCAATACAGTAGCCATCCTGTTCCTTTCTGGGGAAGTTCAAGCCAATGCTGTTGTCACTTTTCACAAGCGCATACACAGATACTCTGTTTGCTACAAATGGCAGACCATTACTCAAAGCCAAACCTTTTCTTTTCAGGGAAAAAGAAAAGAGAAAAGATCTAGGGGAAGTTCACAATAACATACAATAACTTCTCAAGTATTCTCCATGTCTATTCTCAAAACCTACAGTCAATCTGAAACCAGCCCCTCATACCTACAACTTGCTCAGTGTCCTCCAAAGGACTTGCGTTGAATTTATGATGATGACTTCCAGAGAGTGGAAATGGGATCAGAAATGGAAAATTTGTCTTTTACCTATATAATGCAATACACTTTTCAATTCAAGACAAGCATATAAATCAAATACATTATTTTGAAAAAAAATATTTCATATAAGAGGTTTTTAATGGTTTACACTTGTAATATCCATGTAAGTTCCTATAATTTTGTGCAAGTCAATGTCTAATCAAATGCAAAAAATGACAGTGTCGTTCTGAGCAGTGAAATTCTTATGACATAAGATTAAATTCAAGGTTATTGTCCTTGAACAATACAAGTACAGTATAATGAAATGCAGTTTGCATCCAACCAAAAGTGCAAAAATGTTAAGCAGGGCAGTGTGCCAATGTACATTATGCTCCAATGTATGATCCTACACAATGAAATGAAGCGCAAAGTATGAATGTGCACTTTGCATAGTTAACCTGTCCGGAGAAATGAATAGAAATGTAACAGGGTGCACATTTGAGGATTGTTTTATGATAGTGTTTTTGTGGTCGAGATTTGAAAGGATCTACTTTACAAACTGTCCCCTAAAATGTGGAAAGAACGTAGGCTTTTATCTTTAACCAGTCTGGAGATATGAATAGAAATGTAACGCTTACGCTTTTCGATGCAATTTTGCAATGTAACACAGTGCAAATATGCAGAGGGCAGTACAAATGAAATGCATTAGTGCAAGCGGCTAATGAGGTGTCAAAGTGTAAATATGCAATAGAAAGTGCAAATGACAAATAATAAATAAGGTAGCAATGTGTAGAGCAGGAGGTAGAGGAGGATGTAAGACTAACGCCGGGTCACAGAGTTCAGCAGAGAAACAGTTGCTGGGAAGAAACTTTTCCTAAGCCTGCTGGTGCGGAAATGATGAGACCTGTATCGCTTCCCTGATGGTTTTCAGATGGGAGGGGTCCCTGATAATGCCACGTGCTCTCTGCAGACAGCGCTTGGGCTGGAGGTCTTTGACGGTGGGGAGCTGGACACCAGTGATGCCCTGGGTGGTTTTCACCCCCTGCTGCAGGGACTTCCATTCGGCTGCAAGTACAGGCATTTTTCCGCCTTTTTCACCAGGGTTGAGGTGTTGAAGGACCAGGAGTGGATCTTGGAGACCAGGAATTTTAAACTGGCCCCACGTTACACCGTGATCCCATCAATGAGATCTAGGGCATGGTTACAGCCTTTAGACTACCTGCATTCCACAATCAGTACTTTGGTCTTCTTGGTGTTGAGGACCAGGTTGTTAACTGCCATTAGGTGTTTATTTCCTCTCTGTAGGCTGACTCATCGTTGGCACTGATCAGACCAACCACTGTGGTGTCATCCGCAAACTTGACGATAGTGTTGGAGCTGTGTACAGGGACGCAGTCATGGGTGAAGGGAGAGTACAGGAGTGGGCTAAGCACACAGCCCTGTGGGACACCAGTGTTCAGGGTCAGGGGGAAGGAGGTGAGGTTGTCCAACCTGACAGATGGGGGTCTGTTGGTAAGAAAGTCCAGTTGCTAAGAGAGAGGCTAATCCCAAGGTCATGGAGTTTGGTAACCAGCCTAGAGGAGGAGATTGTGTTGAATGCTGAGCTGAAGTCTATAAACAGCATCCTCATGTGTTGGTTTTGTCCAGGTGGGTCAGGGCACAGTGGAGAGTTGTGGAGATGGCATCCTCAGTAAACCTGTTAGGGTGATAGGCAACCTGGGACAAGAGTTGGAGGAAGGCAGGACCCAAGAGCAGTCTTTCGAAGCACTTCATGATCGTGGGGGTGAGTGCAACAGGTTAAAAGTCATTTAGGCTTGACGCAGTCGACTGCTTTGGCACGGGCACAATGGTTGTGGTCTTGAAGCACACAAGGACAACCATTTGGGACAGTGACAGTTTAAAGATGTCCATGAAGGCCGCATCCAGCTGCCTAGCACATCCTCTGAGAACACGCCCGGGAACACCATCAGGACCAGCCGCCTTGCGTGTGTTCACCCTGAAAACACCTCCGCGATGGACAGACTGAGGAGGATGAAATCAGGGTTGAGCTTTAATTTCATGGCTGGGTCTTTGTTGTCGCTGTCGAAGCGGGCATAGAAGGTGTTCACATCGTTCGTGAAAGAGACATCAGAGGCTGAGGGGGAAGGGTGCTTTTGGTCGGTAGTCAGTGATGGCTTGAATGCCCTGCCAGCGTAGGAGGTCGGTGTTGTTGTGGAATGGCTCCTCAATCCCCAGTTTGTGGGCGCGTGTGGCCATCTTGATGCACCTTTCTCGGATGGTGTTGTAGGCCTCTGTATCTCCGGATTTGAAAGCAGCAGTCGGACCTCTTTGTTCATCCAAGGCTTCCGGTTGGGGAAGGTCTTTATTTGTTTATGGGTGGTGACGTTGATGCTGGGTGGAGGATGCATATGTCTCAATGTCAGGGAGTCAGTCGTAGCCTGAGTGGCAAACAGACTCCAGTCTGTGTGTTGAAACTGGTGCTGTAGTGATGAATCCGACCCCTCAGGCCACACATGGCACGAGGCATCTACACATTAGCATTAAGTAAAAATAAAAAACAAACAAAAATAGATAGACAAATGTATAACAATAAACTAACAAAATATATATGTAACAATGTAACTTTGCTCTTGATATGCCTACTTTGCTGTGGAGGCAGCAGTGTTACATATTCACTGGAAGGAGGTGCTGTTTGGGTCTCTTTTGGATGAGAAAAGTCTTTTTTTTACCTCCTCCTATGAGTTTTAAGGACACTAATAATGAGAACAGGAAGTGTCTGCAAATGAGATTGCCCCTGTGCTGGTCAAGCTTGACTGCATAGCATGGTGTAAGTAGTTAGCCTGGATGACCAGCTGGTGATGCTGGTGACAAGCTTATGCTGGTTGACTGGTGTCACGGGTTTGTTGTGGGGTGGAACCATACGCAGACATTTTGAAATGAAAATGGGTTTAATCCTTTAAACAAACAAACAAACTCTGCACGGACTGTAAACGGAAAATGAAAGGACTAACTTACATAAAACGTTGAACAATTTACGTGTAGAGCATTCACTGTAAAAGAGGAATTAAACAAAGACAAACCGTGAACGTTGTTGCGACAAACAGAACAAACAATAAACCACACTGGGTGTGGTGAAAACTGAACCTAAGTAGGCTCCCCAATCAGAGTCAACTGAATGCAGCTGCTCTGACTGGGGAGCCCACAACGGCATAGAGAGGGCTAGAGGCCTCACAATTAGTCCTGCCCTGTCAGGGAATGACAACTGGGGATGCTGTTAGCCAATTTTCTGGTGTGCTGGTAGTAGTATTAGCATTATGCTATCATTAAAAAAAAGTTTTGAATAGGCATAATAGTATTCTGCACAGGCACAGTAGTAGTAAGATTTGAAATAATGATTATTAAAATAAATAATATGTGTGTCCTTCAAACTTAATAATCCTCTATTTTGCAGCAATTACAGCCTTGCAGAACTTTGGCATTCTAGTTGTGAATTTGTTGGGGTAATCTGAAGAGATTTCCCACCTGCTTCCTGAAGCCCTCCCACAAATTGGATTGGCTTGATGGGCACTTATGTACCATATGGTCAAGCAGCTCCCACAACAGGCCAATACGGTACATAAAATGTTACACAGGACCTTCTGTTTCTTATCAATTTCTCGCATGGAATTGCCTATTAAATATTTTATTATTTAATAGACAAAAAAGTTCATTTTCTTTTGAAACAAGGAGATTTGTAAGTGACCAAAACATGTTGAATGGTAGTGTTTATTTCATGAAGTGAGAAGCCTCTCTGTCTCAGTGTCACCCATGTTCTACCTTTAATGGTTAATAACTGCACAGTTATACATATATTAAAATATTCAATGAATTCGTAAAACGAGACATCTCACCTGTCCTGGCGCTTTTCACACAAACGGCGGGTGTGATTGTCTTGTATCAGGGATTTGGATTTATAGGTGCGGCCTATTTCTATAAAATGCAAATATACAGCAATTCATACTGACAATGCAGGTTCAATCCGGGTTCCAGGCTATTGTTTGCAAGTCCCCAATTGGCCATTTCAGTGTCTAAAGCAAGGTTGCCTTTTCAACAGTCTCTTTTGCAACATTTTCCTTTATAGATTGCTGGGCTATAAGTGAAACGTCACTCAGTAATTTCACAGGCTAAACATGACCTTTAGAGAAGAACTCCAAGTTATCTCCTCCATGTTCTGTTTTGAATGTTTATTAATGAACTCATGGAAAGAGCCTTTTCCCTCTAATCTTAATGTCAACTCACATCACAAAACCCTAGAAAAACATATTGTTCCCCATACTCTGAGTGCAGTGTTGTTAATAAACACCTACAGTGGGCAACAATGGCTTCAATGAAATCCTGTTTAACCATTTATTCTTTCTTTTTGGATTTAGGAATCCAAAAGAACTGGGTGTTAGCCACTTCCCATTGTGGTTTGATAAATGACCACGGCATTGGCAACATCTCTCTTGGCTGTACAGTGCCTTGTTCGTTGATGATGCTCAGGTTGGTAACAAGGCAATATATGTCCAGATTTGGGGAACGTACTTATGATATATCTACGCTCTTTGGGCTAAAATGTCAATGACTAAGAAAGGCAAGGATGCACAATGTTGATATTTGTTCTGTGTTTTCAGTTAATACTTGGTGAATGAGTTCAGTTGACCTTTAACCTTTCAGTGTTATAACCTGTAGCCATTTTTTTACAGTGTGATTTGATGCAACCATGAGCTTGCTGTCCTTGTTTGAGTCTTGTCATCTCGTCCCGGTTCCATGGCAGCGGGTACCACCCTCAGATAGCCAAGAGGCATCAGCTGCTCATTCAATTACGCCGGCATTGCTAGTAAGCACGCTTGTGATCTTTCAAATTAAACTGATGGATCATGTCGGCACGTGGCAGTATGGATTCCGTGTCAGAAAAGATGCACAAGGGGCATTTGATAAAACGTTCCCATCAAAAATAGGACATAACCATGTTAAAGGACGACCATGATGATAGTTTTGAAAAGTATCTAGTATGTATGTATCTATCAAATTGTCTTTGTATTTCGGTTCTGTGGGCTATCATAGGGGCCAGGATAAAAGTAGCCAGCTTTGGTCTAAATTACATGAAAATGAGAATTCATTATTGAAAAGAGATGACATTTGAAAGCTAATTACAACACATTTAGAATTCTCATAACTTATTTATTGTAGTTATTTATATAATTTTATAAACTGTTCCATTCAGATTCTTATTCAAACTGTTTTTAAAGCCCTCTAATTAAATATAATATAATATTGAAGTGTATTATTATGCATTATTATGTATTTAGTGATTTTATTTTGGAGCTGTGTATGTCTATGCTTGCACCGTAGAAGGGATACACGAGAGAGAAAGACAAGACAGGTAAATGAAGAATGACACCCAGGAAGAATCCTTCCTCTGAGTGACAGGTCTCATAAATATTTCTCTGTGATCTCGGGGGAAGCCAGTGCTCTGCAGGTGTCTGATAGAAATATAATTATGTAAGAGACGGCCTCGTGCCGTCAGAATATCTACTCCACAAATGTTGCTGTAATATCATGCACTCACAATTTCCTCATCATGTTTGATATTAATTTCAAGATGCCATGTAAACATTCGAATAAACCACCAAGTAGATCTCTGCACAGGCAAGTTGCACCAATCCCAATCACTCATTTGGTACAGGTAAGTACCTAGATCTTCACATAAAACATTAAATCATTTTCAAGAACCCTGCTCATTGTCCCATCATCAAAAGAAAGTGGGGCATATTTCAGCTTGATTGGCTTTAAGCGACACCATTTGATATTTTGAATGGCTTTGAAATTACATCTTTCTGTGGGGGCGCCTTTGAACGCACGTTATTTTCTCCTTAAAGATTGGAGAGAACGAGAGATACAGCGGCAAGTCTGCTATTGACCGTGCCAACGCTGGATTTAACAAATGTCAGAGCTGTCAAGGTTCAAACACCCCCCTGATTCATCATGAAAAAAAGAAGGTATTCGGTGCAAAAAGAATAATGTTCCTTTATTGCCTTCATTTGATCCTGTAAAAAATCTGTCTTCTGCTTCAGTTGGGGGAGAAGCAGATGAAACCGCATACATAGAGCACCTGTCTATGCATTTTATAGATCAAGATAAAGCTATTCCAGAAATAATTATTTTAAGGTTGCAGGTTTTAATCCAGATGATTGAGAACAATTGTCTGGTACTGAAAATAGTAGTAGTAGCAATAAGAAAACGTATCTGATGCAACAAAGACACCTTTTTGTAATTGCAGAAACAGGTCTAGAGCTGACATTAATAACCTGTCATTAGCATATCTATCATATTGTTGTTAATCCACAATACGTCACTATACATGTTCCTGGTCTCGTGGGCCACAGATGCCCCCTGGACGACAGGTGATTGGCCCCCCGCAGTTTGTGGTTTGTGCTGTTTTCCTCTTCATTTCTGTTGCTGTATGTAAGTTAAATAGAAAATGATGAGACTTGACACAACTATTCCCTGTTCGACAAGCAATGCACTTCAAATGCCCTGATAGGTAAAATTGGGGTCTGCCTATCATCACTTGCCCGTAAAATAGTTTGATCGCCAACTTACCAATTTACCAGATCCAAAACATTTACAAAGAAAAGCAAAACGTCCAGGAACTCTCCTTACAAATAAACTCTCCTTACAAATGTTAGGAAATAGCTGCCCAAATGAATGGTACTTTCCTGTATTTTGCAGTAAAAACTGCTAAAGAGGCTTTGCCATCAATCTGACAGAAACAGTCTTCAAGATGCACTTTCATTGCTCCAAGCTGACCACAATAGTCTAGATTGGTTTGAGCCTCAACAGTCCAGCTAGCTGACAAATGGCTGGGATATCAAAGAGAAAATGAGAATTCTCCGGCAGCGACTGCGGATCACGGAGACATGCTCAGTGGGCATCTTACCTTACTAATTAACCCACCTAACACTCCTTGTCGGATGAGCTGTAAAGACACATCCTCACTGTTTCGAAATCATCTAAAGCGCAAACAGTGATGGAAAAAGATAAATCATGCACAATAGATACTGGATCAGGTCATCATAGGTTCTGGTACAAATTGAACCAAATCTGAGAGGTTTCGGATACTGTTCCAGCAGGATCAGGCTCAAATGAAGCACTTATTGTGATGCCTGTTGGACCTACTGCCAAATTCTCTGAAAGGATATGGAAGGCAGCTTGTTGTAGAGAAATGAACATTTAATTATCTGGCCACAGCTCTGATGGACATTCCTGTAGTTGGCATTCCTCTCTTTGTCCCCAGCACAAGGCGGACCTGTGTAATGATCATACTGTTTAATCAGGTTCTTCATATGCCACACCTGTCAGGTAGACGGATTGTCCTGGCGAAGTGCAAATGTGTGTTTGGAGCATTTCTGGGTCGTCTGGCAGCAGCTAAAGAAGCAGGCAACCAACACTTCATGTGCTGCGTTTATCTTTTTGTTCAGTGTGTAACACACGAGCAGGCACACGATACAGACACTTTTGGGATAAAACAACTGTCAAGTCTCAAGCACTTGCTTACCAATTGCATACTGATACCCACACATTGATCTGCTTTTTTTCTGGCAAAGTGCAACCAGTACTTTCTCAATGGATATTTAAGTGCTCTGATTCCCACCATGAAGATGATTTGGCGCAGCCTCCTTGCTGCAATCGATCGAAGAGGCAGGGGTCCAACCTTGACCTGGACAACAGGCCCGGGACAAAACAAATGATGGCTGACTTTTCTACCGCCTCAACGTGATTAAAGGGAATGCAAAATCCATGGGTCCTCATTAGATTAGTTTACAGGTGGCTAATGAGCTGATATTTAAAACTTGTCGCCTGGTCTCTCTCTCCCTCTCTGGCTGGCCTCCAGGAAAGATAGAGAACCATGAATGGCCTGCTGGGATTCCTCCGCTATAGCTCGAGCCAAGAACAGTCAGTGTAAGCAGTGTGTTGTCGGGATGGATTTATACAAACAAGTCACCCTAAGGCAGTAGGTCACCAGTCTTTACGGGGATGAAACATTATTGAAGACATGGAAACAACAAAGATGGCCAAACGAAATTTGACTTCAAAATACGTTCCAGACGATTGCATCAGAAACCATATGCTGTCCTCTCCCGGCAAAGAAAGGCATGGTACCCATATCTATTTAGTCTGGCAGAATTTAGTAAAAGAGATATCAATAATTTCCCTGGAAACCCATTAGAAAATAATTCCTAATGATCGCATTGTCAACCAGATCAGAAACACTATTTTGAGCACATGTTAATTGGTGGTCTGTTTTTAATGGAATATATTCACAATAGACATAAAACGAGACAAAGCACGACCTGTAACACACTATTGAAATTGCAAATGCTCGCCCACTTATATGACACACCATGTCAGGGTTTTTTACTTTTAATTAGATGTAACACAATGTAACCAAAAAGTTTAACAAAACTGGAATCCACGCAAAAGATGAATTTGCATTATCATTATTTCTGAAAGTAATTATCCATTTGTTTTTAACTTAAATTAAATGAGTTTCAAATGTCTGACATGATAAAACAAAATGTCAGACAAAAATACTTTTACATCGGGTTACATTTTTAAGAACAGTGAGCATGTGATGCTAGAGGAATGAAGTGAACCAAAGAGCAGGTAGCCAAATATGACAAGGTTTATGTTCCCTTGAAAAGGTTACTAAGCGCAAACATGCGGTGAATGCGAACGTGCATAAGCACGGGTGAGATTAGTCTTCTAGACAATATCGACGCAGTGCAGTGCAGTGCAGTGCAGTGCAGTGCAGTGCAGTGCAGTGCAGTGCAGTGCAGTGCAGTGCAGTGCAGTGCAGTGCAGTGCAGTGCAGTGCAGTGCAGTGCAGTGCAGTGCAGTGCAGCGCTTCAAACATATAACAGATGATTAACAAACACAGAGACAAGATACACAAGGGCTTAAATAGGTGGACAATAGGGGGCAGCTGGCAGGAATCAGGGAGGGGTGCCTTCACAGGACATGGGAAACAGGACAAACATGGATGATGATGACTAAAAGGTTGGCGAAGTCGAAGGCCTGATCCCAACGCGACCAGAGGAGTGCCTGCCGCTAGGTGGAGACGTGACAGAGCAGGAACAAATACATAAATACACTGCTCAAAACTGACTTTTATTGAGTCTGTTTAGGATAGTTTGGTCATGCACACCAGTAGGCCGCTAGAAGTCATTTAAAGGGCTCTGGCAGTGCTCCTCCTGTTTCACAAAAGAACAGATACCTGTCCTGTGGTTGGGTTGATGCCTGTCCACATCCCTGTCCAGCTCTCCTCTTGTAATGGCCAGTCTCCTGGTATCTCCTTAATTCTCTTATGACTGGGAGACACTGCAAACCTTCTTGAGATGGTAAGAATGGATGTGCCACCCTGGAGGAACTGGACTACTTGTGCAACCTGAATGAGTTGCAGGTACCACCTCATGCTACCAGTAGTGACAAGGCACTAGCAAAATGCAAAACTAGAGAAGAATCAGTCTGAAAGGATAAGGAGAGATCAATAATCTTTGGCCACCACCTGCAAAACCATTCCCTTTTGGGGGTTGTCTTGCTGTTTCATCTTCAGTGCACCTGTTGTCACTTTCATTTGTACCGAAACAGATGACATTGATTCACAATTGCTCATGCTTCCTTCCTTACCTACAGATTGATATCCCTTTAATTGACTTGGTGTTATACTGTGATGAGCAGTGTAGGTTGCACTCATGGATAAAACATAGAAAGTAGCAAGGCTTATGAAGTGTCAATTCATATTCTGTCAGTCCTCTCTATGTCTTGCCCTACCCTTTTGTTGTTAAACATCCCTTTAAATAAAATAGGTCCATGCCTTTTTCTTAGAAACATCCACACAGGTATTTCATTGCATAACGTAATCATCCAACATTGCAGATTGTTGCCAGTTATTATTCTTCATCAAGAATGGGATGCTGAATTTATACAGTAGAAAGATTGCACTACATCTTTCAAAGAATAAGACATTTGCCAAAACTATTCAATGTAGACCAGTTTTGGCAAGGAAGCGGCTCGCGTTCTGTCACTTCATCTCCCGTCTGGACTAATGCAACGCATTCTTGGTTGGCCTCCACGTTGGGTCATCAAGTGACAGCCACTGATACAGAGCATTGCTCGCTTATGCTACAAGACCATGGTGCTTTCCTTTTGGTGCAGCAATGGAAACTGCACCTCCCTACCTGCAGGCAATAATTAAACATTACAACCCATCTGCCACTTAATGTCTTTGGGGTACCCAACCCTCACGGGCAGGCAGCTTTCGCTCAGCCAAGGCAAAACTAAACTCTTCTCTGTCTTGGCACCTCAATGTGGGAACAAACTTCTCCTTGATGCCAGTACAGCAGGGTCCCAGTCATTCTTCCGAAAGTGGCTGAAAACCTGCCACTTTGATGAGTATCTTAATTAAGTTGTGTATCCCCCTCCCCCCACCACCACAAAAAAAGCACTTAAGTTTGATTTCTCTGGCACTGACTTTTCCAACAAATGATTTTGATGAAAGAAAGTGTACTTATTATGATTTTGTTTTTCCAAGACACCTTAATGTACTAATTACTTACTTTTGGTAAGTTACTCTGGGTAAATGACTGAAATCTAAAATGTAAATATAAAAGCAGCCAAACTTTGAGTGACAGTAAGGACTGGTCAGATGGAATGGCCAAAGAAAGTTGGAGGGCAAACAAACCCAAGTCACTGCATTTATTGATGCACAAGGTTGCAGGAGTCGCATACCTGGGTTGATGCAGAACACATGTCAGAGACATTGTTTTGGTACATGCATGCATATAAATATGCAAAAGTTCATTAAAATCTCTTTATTGAGCATACGTGCAGTGCATACCATCTTTCCCCTATAGTAAAGGTACCCCATCTAATTGAACATATACACAACACTGGAAGAAATGATGAGAATGCACCTTTTTCTTTCCTTTACAAAGAAGTTGAGTGAGTGAGGACTCAATTTAAATTTAATATACCACTGCAAATTGAACCCTTCTGTTCCTTACTGAAAGCTTTCCTTTTCATCTTATTTGGTAAAGGACATAAACACGTGCATTGGTCTCTTATCTTCAGAGCCGTATGTAAACATAGGTTGGATATACATGTTGAGGTATTTTAATGCTATACGTTTGTAAACAGTGTGGAAAGTTAGCCCATGTTGCAGAGGGAGGAGCTAATCATGTTCAAGAGATGCATTCATGTATAGATTCCCTTTAAGCCTTGGATGAATTATTATTCCTGGTAATGTTTTTGCACCCCTCACTCTCTCTGAAACACACTAGGAAAGTAGTGTTAGAGCCAGGATTTCCGCCATTATCGATTCTGACCCTGGATCAAATAGGTTTAACGGCCTCGTTCATGGTCAAAATGACCCTTTTCACCTTGTAAGATCCAACAACCTCTTGGTTAGAGTCCCAACACTTTTGACCGCTAGGCTACCTTTTTATTAGTCATCAATCAAGAGCACTTCACCTCACTAGCGCTGTTTGATTAAGGGAGCCATTGTGACCAATATTTCAGCGGCCAGTTCTGGCAGCATAGCGGCCAGCCAGAGAGGTGTGGAGTCTGTAAACTAAAGCTGTGTCAGGTTGCTTCCAAATCCACAAGCAAAAGAGTTCCAGCTCAGGAAATACTACCACAGTAATCTGCAGCAAGAGGGACATCAGCGAAAGATGGATCCCAAAGCTTTGCCGTAAATATGGCACAGGTTGAGTCTGGTCTCCACTCAGGGCAGTCGTTGGCTCTTTTGATACAGGAGCTAAATGACAGTGAGACTCAGAAAAGCACTCCCGACACCAGTGCTTTACAACTTTCACCTAGACCTTGGGGCTCCATGACTGGAGCTGTGTATTGGAAAATGTCTGCCAAGCCCGACTCTATTCATCTCACTGTGATCAAAAGAGACAGGAAAGAGGGAGAAAGCAGGCCTAGATGTGTTGGTAAGTGACTGGGCAACACGGCCCATTGACAATGACGTGCAAACGCTCACACACACACACATGCAAATAATCCCTAGTCATAGCTGGGCTGTTGAAATACTGTGCACATACAACAACATTTGATCTTATCAATTTGACTTGAAGTAAGACAAGAACACAAACTCAAATAATTCCTTCTCATTCATTGCAAATATGTCGAAATACTGCACACTCACACTGAAATTTGATATGCCATTGTGCACTTTGTCTTGTTGATTTTAAGAGTCTATGAATGCATCAATAAATGTGTCAAATCAAACCCACTAGTACCACACAAACTTGTCACTTTACTAAATAGCATTCATAAAGGTTGTAAAGGGGAAATATGAAACATTTTTTGTAGTACTACCATAAATGACCAGAAGACAGTTATTGTTGTTGGTTATTTTAAAATAGATTTTTCTACAACATTGTTTGGAATGCTTGAGATATTCCTTTGTCTGTTTGCATTGATGTGTAGTTTCCTTATACTTGGTTTTGTCACGGTCGTAGTGTGCGGGCGAACCAAAAGCAGACATTTTGAAAATAAAGTAAAGGTTATTTAATCTAATAACATAAAAGACAAACTAACACGAACTGTAAACGCTAAAAGCAAAGGTGCTGTACTAAACAACAAAACAGAACTTAAATAGTTTACAAAGAACATGTAGCGTATCCACTAGAAATAGGATTAAACAAAAGACAAACCGTGACGTTGTGACATGCACAAACAATAAACCACACCGGGTGTGGTGCAAACCTAACCTAAGTAGGCTCCCCAATCAGAGTCAACTGAATGCAGCTGCTCTGACTGGGGAGCCCACAATGGCATGGAGATGGCTAGGGGCCCGCATCCAGGACATGACAGGTTTAGACACTCGCGGTACCATCCCTCCCACCCTAAACCAATTCTATCCTAGTTAAAACTCTTCCTGTCTTGTTCTTTATGGAAGGAGGAGGATGAGACAAGTTGTGTTATTGTTTAAAATTAGTCTTGTAAACAGTATCCTTTTTAAAACTCAGCATAGAGACTTCAAAACATATTACAAGTGCATATTGTATAAAGGTTATATAAAGGTAAATATAAAAATTCTTACTATGGAAGATGAATTGCTGGAGATACCTGGCTTGTACTGAATGTTCATGAGGCTGGAATTGACAACCTGAGAAAATTTTATCCCATACTGTTGGGTATGGTCTGATCTAAAATGTATGTACATTGATCCTATCACTAATTATTGTTTTGTAAGACACCCCTCATTTGAAAGTCCCCTAAACCACTGCGACAAAAGACTGAACATTTCAAATCATAAAGCAGCTGACAATTTCATATTGTGTTGTCAGGCTTTCTGGGGCTGTTGGTACACAACTTTAGAACACATGGACACAGACGGACTTGGACATGAATTGGCCCTGGAATTGTATCTACCCCAGTCCACTGTTTCCCCCCCTCCTGGCAGGTCACCAAACCCATTCATACACACTCTCCATCCCTACCGTTTTAATGCAGAGCACTTCTGACATACAGTCACGTGAAAGAAATAGGACAAATCAGGAAATCATTCATTCCTTTTTAAGAACTATGGAAAATATCTATATTTGATATTCTTTCAAATTATATCAGCAGATATTTTAACCCAAAACAACATTTTAACCATGATATAATTTATATAACAAAAGGTTTACAAATGCACCGACAAAAATTATCTCTCGGTGTAATTGGCATTCAAAAAACTTTACATCATAAGGCCTCCAAGTATGAAATCTGTGCATTTTGTGTAACCAAACCTAGTGGTTGCCTATTGCACTATATCTGTTGCAGCATGAGTTTGAGGTTTGAGTCTGGCTCTGGCCCATGGCATTTAAGTCTGTCTTTCCTAATATCTCCTAAAACAAAACAAAAAATGTACAAACAAAATGTGTTATTAAGAATGAGACAAATTCCTGTCAGCCCTACAATGGTTGCAGCACATTTCTTGCCCATGTTGCTCAAACCGATGGTCATTCTATAGTGAATAATGAATAATGAGCAGATCCTCTTTTTCACAGGGAAATTATCATTCAAAAGCTTCACAATTATAGAAATACTTTGCTCATAACCGCTGCTGACCCTAGCGAAAAAACGGAACCGAACCCGGGCACAAACATCCATTAAAGGAATCATGAGGATAATACACTTGACAATTCAATCGTTGTTATGCAGTCCTGCGAAAACGTTTGGAGTAAGTTGACATTGTAGCCCACCCTTTCCATTTTTCTATCCATGATTTTATTGATTTCATTGTTTTTGTTGATTTCACTGTCTTATTGATTTCATTGTCAGTGCAGGTCTCTTTGCAGATTTAACACTTGCACTTTAACTAGTCTGTGTGTAAACAAACGGGGGGAAACCCATCCTGGCTGTATAGGGTCTGCTAATTGTAGATACGTCTGGTAGATTTCCTCCAAAGCACAATATCTAAGTTCCAGTTATCTGCACACTATCCATAGGAATCTGCGCAAACAGGAATTTTGACACCAAATGGGCCCTGGCACCTTGCTGTAAATATGCCCGGACTGTGTCTGGCCTCATAACTCAGTGCAGTCGTTGGCTCTTTTATACAGGAGCTAAATGACAGTGAGACCTAGAAAAGCACTCCCACCAGCAGGGCTTTATGACACTCGCTAAAACCCTGGGGTTCCATGACTGGAGCAGTATTATGAGAAAATGGCTGCAAATCCCTACTCTATTCATCTCACTGTGATCAACAGAGACAGACAGGAAAGAGGGAGAAATCAGGCATAGCTGCACTAGAAAGTGTCTGGGTGACACTGACCAGTGACATTAGGCACGTACGTACACTTTCACACACATGCACAAAAACACAGAAGTCTTTCACACCAGTACTGTTGCCCAATATTTGACTGTACAAAATGATATAAAGCTTGCCTATTGAAATATCAGACTAGATCTTATCGATATTGCTTTAAAGATTTGACACTGCCTGTGCCACAGACCCTTAAGGCCCACACACACTCTGCGTACTTAGCCACACTCTAAAATAATTCTTACTCATGCATAGTTGAACTGTTGACATACTGCATGCTCATTGGGGCCAGGGACCTTGTGTGTAAGTGCACATTGTGATAAGAATTTGAATGGCATTGTGAAATGTACTTTGGAGGAAACGTCTCATCTTTTGACTCTCGAGAGATGGTCAGGACTGGCTGTCATGTGTCAGGGCCACGAGGGCACATTCTAATAGGGTAACATTTAATAAAATAATAAACATTCTGCCTTTTCACACTGACATTTGATGTAATCACTTTAGAGATTGTGTTTACAATGTTGCAACAGTCAATGAATTAATCAATACATGTGTGGAATCTATCATAACAGTGCTACTACAAACTATTACTAATGAAGGCATTATCACTCATAAAACACTTAAGCACAGCATCAATGCATTCACAAATCATCACGGTTACATTGTATAAAGTATATGCAAACTACGCTAGCCCCTTCATTAAAAACCAAAGTCAGCCACAGCGTTGTCCAATAAAGTACATGAAGGGGGTTGTGCCAAGGTCTTTTACACAAGGACATTAATGAATACTGAAACACAGTCTGAAAATGCTAGGACCTCAGCAATGATCAGAGTCTTGTTGGGAAAATAAGGCACATTGTTATAAACAGTGGAATAGCACACTCATGATTACTCAGCGTAGTACACACACCTAGTAAACAAAGCCATGCCTCCCCTCATGCAACCAGCCGTAGGGGTTTCTGTAGTGACCATCATAAAAACAATTAATCAAACTAAACTTCTTTTTTTTTTACTTTAACACCATTCTAGGCTTTTATTATCAATTCGTGGTTAAGGCCTTACTGCATTACAGCAACCTCCTGCAGACTAGGGAAGGCCAACGGCAAGATATGTGTCTTCCGAAGCACATCCAAAACCAGTTTGGTTGTTAATGCACGGCTCGCTCATCCGGGATGTCTAGACTGGAATTCTTAGAAGCTGGAAAGAATGCACCCCACCCCACCCTCTCATCGGGAGCTGAAGTTACCCAATGCTGCTCAGGCTAATCTGCACCTGCGATGTTAATTGAAACCAACTATAAGAGCAGTAATAGTCTTCTCCAAGTCTGGAAAAAAAAATATTCACAAAATGTATGTGAACAGATCACTACAATCCTAGAAGTTGCTTTTTGGGAGCAAAACCAAAGCTGCTAACTAAAATATAAAAAGGTTGTATGTAAATTAAATGTGTCAATTTATTCTCTTAAGGATTCTTATCAATTAGAATCAAGAAATGTTTTGTATGGAAGACTGGTTTAAGTCCCATATAATGCCATCTCCAATAAAATTCTTACCAAAATAATCACCAGCTGTTAGAGCATAGGGCGTTCTTTTTCCTAAGTATGAAATTGCACCTCTGTAAATCTTTTGTAAAATAAAGGAGGTTCAATTACACTACCTTTTTCTATAGATATTGTTTAAAAGTCCATATTTCTTAAAAAATTTTAACAAAATTCATGGGGTGTCCTAATTTTTTTACATGACTGTACCTGTTTTGCAAATTACATATTTTGTTTCTCACCAGCCCAAGTACAGCTCTTTAAAAAAAATTACATGGCCAATAACTTATTGCGAATATTTATTTTGAGAAATGTTGTTTGATTCCATTGAATATTTCATGAAGTACAATCAATTTCACATAAAGATGTGGTAACATTTGTTGGTACCCATATAGCTCATTGAAAAAATGCTTCATTCCTACTGAAAAGTGATGATATTAAGAGCTACACAATCATGTATACGTGTATGCCTTAGGACTGTAATAGAATAAAGCAAGGCAAAAAAATATGATTTATTGCTCATTCTATGAAGATATAAAAAAATGGCCTTAAAAAAATAATTGGATTATAGTGATATTTTTAACTAAGTAGTTTCTTTCAGTAGTATCAACCATTTCTCCAACCTTGTAACCAGTCACTCAATCTACAGCTGAGGCCAAAAGTTTTGAGAATGATGTATTGGTTTACACAAAGTTTGCTGCTGAAGTGTTTTTGTATCTTTTTTTCGTCAGATGTTACTATGGTATACTAAAGTACAATTACAAGCATTTCCTAAGTGCCAAAGGCTGGTATTGTCAATTACATTAAGTACATGCAAAGAGTAAACATTTGCAGTGTTGACTCTTCTTCTTCAAGACTTCTGCAATTCGCCAGGTATGCTGTCAATTAACATTAACACATCCTGTCTGATGTTTTTTTGTCCACCCGCCTATTGTGGATTGACCACAATTTCTCAATGGTATTAAGGTCTGGGGAGTTTCCTGGCCATGGACCCAAAATATTGATGTTTTGTTCCCATAGACACTTAGATATCACTTGTGCCTTATGGCAAGGTGCTCCATCATGCTGGAAAAGTCATTGTTCATCACCAAACTGTTTGTGGATGGTTGGGAGAAGTTGCTCTCGGAGGATGTTTTGGTACCATTTTTTATTCATGGTTGTGTTCTTAGACAAAATTGTGAGTGAGCCCACTCTCTTGGCTAAGAAGCAACCCCACACCTGAATGGCCTCAGGATGGCTTATTGTTGGCATGACACAGGACTGATGGTAGCACTACCCTTCTCCAGACAAGCGTTTTTCCGGATGCCCCAAATACTCTGAAAGGGGATTTAACAGAGAAAATAACTTCACCCTAGTCCTCAGCAGTCCAATCCCTGTACCTTTTGCAGAATATCCGTCTGTCCCTGATATTTTTCCTGGAGAGAAGTGACTTCTTTGCTGCCCTTCTTGACATGAGGCCATCTTCCACAAGTCTTTGCCTCACTGTGCGTGCAGATGCACTCACACCTGCCTGCTGCAATTCCTGAGAAAGCTCTGCACTGGTGGTGCCCCAACCACGCAGCTAAATCAACTTTAGGAGATGGTCCTGGCGCTTGCTAGACTGTCTTGGGCGCCCTGAAGCCTTTTT
>JACXGK010004352.1:0-38805 GCA_016801125.1 Novumbra hubbsi | reverse complement strand
CTCCCTCCCTCCCTCTCTCTCTCGCTCCCTCTCTCTCTCTCTCTTTTTTCCATTTCTCTCTTCCTCCTCTTGTGAGAGACCAGTTGAGGTAATAAACCAAACCAGGCTCCAGAGGAATATTAAACTAATGAAAAGTCCTCTTTTCTCTTGGCGGTTGGCCCATCCTCTGTACCGCTCCAATCCCTCAGTATGGATCCTGTGAAACAGAACTGAACTGGAAAACAATAAAGCAGCCGGCCGAGGTGGGGATGGTGGTGAGGATGATAAGGGTGGTGGTGATGAGGGGGGTGGTGAGGAGGATGGTACGGGTGGGGGTGGTGAGGAGGATGGGGGTAGTGAGGAGGATGGGGGTGGTGAGGATGATAAGGGTGGGGGTGGTGGTGAGGATGGTACGGGTGGGGGTGGTGAGGAGGATGGGGGAGGTGAGGAGCATGGGGGTGGTGAGGATGATGGTGGGGGGGTGAGGACGGTACAAGTGCCACTCATCTCTCTGGGATAAATGCTTTTCTTATTCATTTTGATACACAATGCAAGTCACTTGTCCTTTACCTTACAACTCTAGTTAATGCAAAACACATAATATTGCATGCACTCACTGCAGTCAGCTTTAAATATAAAAGAAATACAAAAAACATTTAGAAAAAGCCCAAATTAAGTATCCTCTATGGCACACAATTCCTTATTTAGTGCACTTATTTTGACAAAACAAATAGTATGGACCCTGGTCAAGTGCTAACCTGAATAGGGTGCCATGTTCATTGAACTAAATCTGTCCATTATTAAATTATTAAAAAAGGAAGATAAAAGCATATAGTTTCTGTTAGCATTTAAGTTATGGCCCAACCTAAAGCAACTGAGAGCAATTGATGCATAAAAGGGCACACACAGCATGTATTTAGTATTAATAGTGTTCTACTTAGTGCTTAGGGATTAGGATTTCATTGGACAACAGTCTTGCTCTGATGGGAGGGGCTTCTTGAGAAGGTGGGAACAAAGCATGTTCACCCAGATGGGAGGAGCCAAGGACGACAGTAGTCATCTTCTTATCAAATGTTTTCATCACATAAGGAACAGAAAACCACTGAATGCTGTCCTGGAGCCACGGCCACTGTCAATTTAATATAATCTGTAAATGACTGTGCTATGTAGCAACTGCGCCCGAGTCAAAAAGATAGACATTTATTTGTTTTTACAGACCCAGGTACGATCTGTGTTTTTACACACCCAGGTCAACCACAGATATCCTCTATATTCACGGTCTGGCACATTCAGAGTGCTTTCTACTTCACCACACATTTTACACTAGACTTTGAATGATTTGAGCTATTAGCTGTTCAATTAAATGCAAAATCTCAGAAACACCTATATGTCATCCGTTTCCCTCTTTGGTGCTCAAAACCTATGTAGGACACATTAAAAGGGACCGTTTCAAAGTCATATTTCAAAGGAATGCACGTCTTTTGCACCGTCATTCATCCCTTCATGACCTTTTCTGACATTTTCATGAAATAACCAATAGCATGCTGGAGCATGGTTGGCCACCCACACACCTTAATCCATTAGATTTCTATTGTATTTACCTACTGTTACATCTTTAGCTGTGATATTTAACTCCATGAGTGTACCCTAAAGGCTGCATATATAAACACAGATACCAAGTCTCTTGTAACCAGTACGGAATAAATCCTGAATACCGATTGGATGATAGCTGTGGAACATCAGCCAGCTATCAGCCACTTAGAATTCAATATTTAAATGACACAGTTCATGAATATATCGTGATGGGTGAGACACAGGGAACCAATATAGAGGCTGTATTCAGGGCCCCGAAAGGGAGTTTTATTAACACAACTGGAGGGGTAAGTAGGTAAAGGAAATCCTAAGCAACAGACAAAACCATTTCATGGGAGGCGGCTTCATTTCGTGGTTGTCTGGGAGGAATGGGTGCCCCTGTTCATCACTTTGGCGGCCCAGGCTCTCAAGCAACACCTGGCTGATGTGCAGGGATAGGCATGGCCCAGGTGGAAGCCCCCAGAAGCTACCAGCAGTGTCTGTTGGGAGTGTAGTTGCAAGGCAGTTTTGTGGGGTGCAAGCTCATTTACACAGCTCAAAATGACCAGAACACTTCGATAACGATGACAGAAATATATCAGAGATTAAAATCTTCACTGTACATTTGTTGAATTGGCCTCCCAATTCTGCAGATCTCAGTCCAACCGAGCATCTGTGGGATGTGCTGGACAATCCATGGAGGCCCCACCTCGCTACTTCCAGGACTTAAAGGATCTGCTGCTAACGTCTTGAAGCCGGATACCACAGCACACCTTCAGAGGTCTAGTGGGGTCCAGGCCTCCACGGGTCAGGGCTGTTTGTGTCAAAAGGGGGGACCTACACAATATCAGGCCGGTGGTCATAATGTTATGGCTGATTGGCGTGTACAAAACTGAGGACTTTTGGGATAAGTTCTACGTGGACTTCAAGGATGCCACACCATAGCAAAAGCCTTCAATATTACATGACGCATGGCTTCATTATTACATTAATCCCTTTTATACCAGGAAGTACAACAAAACAATGTCACTTAGTACATCCTTCACACCTCCTTGGCACGAACAAGTTTGAGAAAGCCTGAGCGATCACCCGGTTCAAGAATTCTGTCATTACCACAAAGGAGTGATGTGGTATTACCGTTAAAACCTATTGTCCGTGCCTTGTCGACGAGTTTACAGAATCTGATCTTCCATCAAGGCCAGAGACCTGCAGCTCTAGTAATAATACGACCCGGGTTGCAGTGTTATTGTTAATAATAGTTCCCCGTCAGGAGTAGAGGGAGACTTCCCATTCTAATGCCACATGTAATCATGTCATACATGCAGGGTATCATTCCTGAATAACGGTCTCTGCAGAAGCTCAGGGCAGTATGAATGACTGCCCAGCTGGCACAGTGTGCTAGTTTATTAGGAGTTATCTGCAGCCCATTAATACATGTGGCGCTAGCTGTGTCCCACAGGATGGGGGACTAGACAACCAGGACCTGATAATAGATGGGTATCCATCACATCTTCCCGTCAGACCACCTAATCTACCACCCAGGCTACAGTCAATGGCTCAACACAATTACAGTGCAAAAAAAAGTACAAATGGTGTGTAGAAATGATATTGTACACAGAATAAACAGTGTACCGTGGGGAAATTAGGTGTTAAATCAATGGTTAACAATCAATGATTTAAAAACAAAAAAAATACAGAAATTACTGTCAAACACAGGTCACTTAAGACAGAAGAAGCATGACCAATGTATGATCTTACATTGGATTTTGATCTGATAAGCCAAACAGGCGGTTATGCCAAACAGACGAATATGCCAAACAGGCGGATATGTCAAACAGGCGGACAGAGAAAATGTCAAACAGACAGACAGACAATATGTCAAACAGGCGGATATGTCAAACAGGCGGATATGTCAAACAGGCGGATATGTCAAACAGCCCGATATGTCAAACAGACGGACAGACAATATTCCAAACAGGCGGATATGTCAAACAGGCGGATATGTCAAACAGGCGGATATGTCAAACAGGCGGATATGTCAAACAGGCGGATATGTCAAACAGGCGGATATGTCAAACAGGCCGATATGTCAAACAGGCCGATATGTCAAACAGCCTGTGTGCCCTATACAACCTGAGCACTACACATGATAAATGTTTTTAAACTTCATGATCATTAGTTTGGCATGCATTTTAAAGCTCAGCACTATTCTGTCACATAGAACTGCCCAGTATCATTGTTTTGGATCTGGTCGGCAATCTGTGAGCGAATGAGTGAGTTTGTTTATGATAATGACACGTGAAAGGGATGATTAAGGATGATTAATTTAGACAGCTGTACGTTAACAGCATTACTTCTTTGTATTATTCCTAATCATCTTCATCTTGACAACACAGTAAAACACACTAGTTGCTGTGGCAACAAGCAGCAAGTCTCACTGCAGTCAGAAAAACACCTTAGAGTGCCGCTTCAAGAAAAGGCAAAGTGCAAGAGAGTAAGACAAATGAAAAATAAATGAATACAATATCCACTCACGAGCGCATGAGGATAGATACATTAAAAGTGATTTGCATATGTCATTTTTTTCAGCACAACCATTTTACAACATAGGCAAATTAGAAAATGATGTGGGAAATGGTGTGATTTTATTAAATGTAATAGTTGTAACAGCTTGCATTTTACAAAGAAAGCGTATTTCCATATTTAATCACAGACAGGATTCAAATGCACTAAAAAGTCACTTCATACAAATGAATTCAGCTCAAATCATCCTAGAATTCTCCGAGGACATCAGTGGAGCTTGTTGTTTTTCTGACACAACCATGGTATGAATAAAAATGAACAAGGGTTTTTGAAACGGACGGTGGCCTTCTGCGAAAACAGAAAGCTCAGCTCGCGCTCGTTTCCCCCCAGTGCTCCAGTAATAGGCCAGTAGAAATAAATGTGATCACCACAATGTTCTCCCCAGTGATATAATTTATTATTATTACTTTTCACCTCATCCGCCTCTAAGGCCACGATCAGAATCTAATTTTATTGTATTTACATTGGCTTTGGCTCCCAACGATGCCGATGCTAAAAAGCAATTACTGTTTGAAGTGGCATCCAAGCCAGAGAGAGACATTAGATCTCTGCGGAACAGGAACACGTTCAACATATCCTACTGGCACTGGGGCAATAACATATTTACTCAAAATCCAAGTCCAAAAACACAGAATAATTCCAGCTTTTTAAAATTCCAATACCTCCTAATGACTGACAAGGTGTTAGTTAGAAATATTTGTAAGGGACATTTTTTGTTATTTAATTACATTGAAGCAGATCAACACCTGATGGTAAAATAATGAAATGAGGTGTTCCTGTTCGGTGTTATAAAGAAATATGTCATACACGCACTTTGTAATACTCTTCTAAAAACTGTATGATTTGTGTTTGATTCGCTCAATATAGCAGTGTCCCACATTCACTCACAGTAGTCATCATTAGCATTCATTTTTGCACCATGCATATATTCCTCCGTTCTAAACACATACTTTTCTGATTGAATGGGGTCTGCAGTAAGATCCAATTTCTTAAAAAATAAATATTTGTTGGTCGAGTCTCTTGACCCACTTAGCCGTATGTCCGTAACCAATCCTGTTTAAGAATAAAAGACTAAAATAAGTTCATGCTTATGTACATTCACTGTTTCAAACATAGGTTCATGTTTAATTATACTGTGACCCCTGTTAAATTGGAAAAGGCTCCTCCTTTTTGCTACTCTTTGTTGGAAAGTGACTGTAGCCCTGAAGGTCTAGCAATTTGCGGTAAGTGCAACACTGGGTGCAAAATCCAATTCGTTTAATTTATATATCGCTTCCAGTTTGCTTTTATTAACAAGAGCCAAGGCTACCTGTTCCTTAAAATGGGTCTGAGAAGGAATGTAATAATGTGGCTCTTTAACTAGAACTGTGTTATTAGCATACCTGGGGCTCGTTTACCTAGAACTGTGTTATTAACATACCCGGTGCCTTTTTTAACTATAACTTTATATATATATTTTGTTCATTTAAAAAATACACTGGTCACAAAAACATGAAGTATTTACAAAGTATGAATTGCACACACTAAAAGAATTCCTACTTTGATGGGGTAATGATTAATACATAAAACAAATTGGTTATAAATGCCTTGTTGTGGGTATTTATGGTGAAGTCTTTTCTTTGCATTTCCTGAATTATGGTTTAAACATGTACAATTATTTTATGTCCTGTTAAAAAGATTTCTGTTCTAAGTGAACTCATATAACCTGGTTTGTTAAGCCAATTAGAAAGCTTGTTATATGTGGCTTTGAACTCTGCTGGGATTTAGCGTGAACGTTTGAGAGTCACTTAGGGGAAACATTGAGATTTAAGAGAAAAATAAACCATTTTAAAAACCTTATTTTTCTGTGTAGGTTATCTGACAGTGATTTAAATATCCCAGAATTTAGTGAAACCAAATGAACAGAGCATCTAACAAAAACAAGGAAGAGAAACTAGGCAAGCTTAGTTGTCCATGAGTATTGATTGCGATAACTGAATGTGGGGAACATTAGAGGGGCTATGAAGAGTAGTTATTAATAGGCCAATGCCACCATTGTTGTGACAAGTGGCCAATACTGTTCCTGTGTTATCCCAAAACCTTATGAAGGGAGTTCCATTTGACACATTTAAAACGTTAAATCAGAAACCATACAGTACTAAATATTATTTTTCTATTTACATAATGACTTGGTTTCAGGCCATTAAAGAAAAATCCTCTGGATAATTTTGATACGACAGGATCAATCAATAAAATCTAAAATGTATTGCATTTTAAAACAGTATCAATTAATGGCATTTGAAGTCAATTAAATAGGAAGTCCTAGGGTAATTAATGAAGTTATTAATATTATAACAAATAATCTGGACTGAACACAATCTCTCACCACCATGATCTGCTTCTTCTTTGTCAATCTCACTACTCTCTATAAACAATGGTTTGAAATAACGCCATAGGTTTTTTATTATTACTTTATTACACTTCCTTAATTGAATCCACATACGTGGATTAAATATAAATATTATTTTTCATCCAAACATTAATCATAGATTAATTAACACTAGTAAACAACAAACCCATCTCCTCCCTTTCTGCACCACAGTGTTTCTTTACTCTCTGTGTATCAATGTTTTACATTATAGTTTACTGGGCAGTTAAATACTGTTTACCGAAAAAATAGCCAAGTATATTAGTTGATATTGGGGATTTACTAAAAACGGCAAATTTTTGAAATGTGCCACTTTCAGTCACCTGGGCGTCAGGCGGCTTCTCTAAGATCTACGCCATTTAACGATGGGTAGTCGGTCATTCAGTGACATTCGCTCTACTTAGTGGGCTCGGTTACGTGGTCCAGCAAACACAAGTGTAACGCTCACGTTGCGCGTATGAAAACTACAGGACGAACGGTGATGTTGATGTACTTGGTTTTTATGAGCACCGCTGTGGTTAGCCTGGTTTATCATGGACCTAACTTGACCATAAGAACGTCTGCGGAAGGGATGTACAACCTTGGACAGGAAATTCTGATTAGATCCTATAATCGCACAGGATTTGTTGCTATGGGGTATGTGAGGTAATGCCATTTTGATGGGCTCGTAAGTCATTTTTTAAATGAAATAAGCACCTGGTGATGTTAGCGTAGGGCTCTTATCTGATTGGACCCATTACACTGTAGTGACTATGGAGACATTTGTAAAAGATCCACTAGTTTGTTTCGTTGTATTCACTCTCAGCCTATTCTGCACCACCCAATTAGCCCCTGTATATTTGGGTCAAGATGCTAGGTAGCACCCCCCAATCCTAGACCCAACATTGTTCGACATTGGCCACCCCCAGTATTGTCTGGCTGCATAATGAAGCGTTGTTTGATTAATTTAGAAGTATTTGCTTGTACTTGTACAAACAAGACGTTTCTGTACACTTCAGAATTATTTATGCTATTGCCATACAATCATCAATGAAGACAAGTGATCAAATTCAGGCTGCCTTAAATTCCCAAACCATAATACCCCATGCGCCATATCGCCGATGGTATGCTGTGGATCCTGGCTAGGGTTTGTTTTCTCCTCACTCTGAAATTCCCTTCACTCTGGTATATGTTAATGTAGGTCTTGTTTACCCACAACCAAACTTTTTTTCAGAGCATTGCAGCTCCATTATTGTACTTTTTAGCAAACGAAACCTTGCTGTATAGCATCTAGTTCTGTTGACCTGCTGTGTTCCACAGATGTGCTGACTGACACATCCACTGATACTTTCTGGAGATTGAGTCATTCAGAGTGGAGGTTTCTCGTTTCATACCAGGCAGTTTGTGATCCCGGCGCAAACGGGGCTTTTAACAATGTCCCAAACCAAAGTTTTTGGTCGCAACAGATTTTGGCTATAATTCAAATGTGTTTTTTAGTTTGGCTTGACTATTGACACCTCTTTGGGTCTTTCACAGACACCCATAGCAGATTCCAAAGGCAAACACAGTCTACAGTCCAGACTAGACTGACAGCTTTATCGTACTTTCACAAATGATGTGAAGCAGCCTTGCTGACTGACACAAAAAATACAAAAAAAAAAAATAATAATAATAATTCAGCAATTGGCATTTCTACATTTATGCCAATATTTACAGAAATACCCTCAAATACTTAAACGTTGAGTGTAGTTGAGTAGAGTACAGAGCCAAACAAAAAAATTATGCTTCCACTGTCCCAATAACTTCCCAATAACAGTGCATTTGTTCCACTGCAAAACCACTATTTCTGAGAACATTTTGTCGTTTATTTTAGAGCAATGCAGAGAGGAATGCATAGGAACAAAAACTCAAATACTTGAATTTAAAAGTCTAAAATCAAAGAGTAAATGGCAGTTGTATTCCATTTCATTTTCAAAGTGTTGGTCTATTCATTTCTTTTCATTTTCCCCCATGGCTGTCAGACAGTCAAAGGCAAGGCTGACGATTAATCTAGACGGCCATTGAAGTGCTATTTCTATATATGTCTCTGTGCTTCCCTCTATTGTCCAATGCAACTGTGTGCAGTTACCATTTTGTTTCACATTAAGCCCTGAGGATCGCTTCACATTAAGCCCTGAGGATTGTTTCACATTAAGCCCTGAGGATTGGTTCACATTAAGCCTTGAGGATTGTTTCACATTAAGCCCTGAGGATTGTTTCACATTATGCTCTGAGGATTGTTTCACATTATGCCCTGAGGATTGTTTCACATTAAGCCCTGAGGATTGTTTCACATTAAGCCCTGAGGATTGTTTCACATTAAGCCCTGAGGATTGTTTCACATTAAGCCCTGAGGATTGTTTCACATTAAGCCCTGTGGATTGTTTCACATTAAGCCCTGAGGATTGTTTCACATTAAGCCCTGAGGATTGTTTCACATTAAGCCCTGAGGATTGTTTCACATTAAGCCCTGAGGATTGCTCATTACTCCGGTGGCAGACTGGGTTTTTTTTGTTACAGTTTTACAGCTCGAAGGAATTCAAGCCAAAATGCAGATTTATAGTGTTTAACACACGAGTACAACTGTTGTGCTACTTTTGCATGACATCATCCGTTGCCAATGTATCATCAACCCGATGGTCTACAGCAGTATACAAGTAGTTTCCTCTCTAGATAACAATACTACTGTGTTATCAGTATGATGTGTACATCAGCTAAGAAAGCTTGCGATTTTGTTTCGACCTCTGTGCTCCATCTTCTCAGAATTGCCCAGTTTCCATTTCATAAACGTTGAAATCCAGGTTATTATTCAACGGAGTTCACAGGTGTGCAGTGGTACACCTCCCCCATAACCTGTTTACAGCTAAATCAGCGAACCCATTCATCATCAGTGCTGTTTGAAGTAAACAACAATTGTTGATTAATTATGCCATATTCAAAGTTTATATGAGAGTTTATTCATAGCTCTCATATTTGCACAGCAAATATCATGGCTCGATAATTCAACTGCATAATTGATGTTGATGTATCCATTACATAAATGGCACCAGCTCTGACAAGTTCATTCAATATAGTCACGGTAGGAAAACAGCACCACTCGTGGTCCTCAGATGTGAAAAAATGGAACACTGTATTCTCGGCATTGCAAGAGTGGTGATGTTAAAAGCTTTTTACTGTTAGGTGATATCAAGCCCCTCCATGAGGGATAGCTCCCTCTCAGACAGGAAGTAGATGGGTGTCACATGCCCCGGGATACAACAGGGGCAGAACCAGCCCATATAAAATACGAAGGCGGCTCCTATATCAATGAGTGTCCCCCCACAAAGAGTATCACATTAAATCACTGTGGGCTTGAATGCTTCCAGCCTCCGGGAGACAGGAAACCAGGCGACTACATGGTACACAAACATCAAGTATAGCCAGGGTTGGGGTATGAAGTATTATCTCTTACTAACGAGTACAAGAGCAAACATATTGTAAAGATTTGGTCAGATAGAATTTACAAAATGTACTGCGGGCATGCCTTGACCAACGTTTGTTACGCAGCATTAGGATAGAGAAAATATACCTGGTTACATCTGATGGAACAAAAAGCCTTCTTAAAAAACAATGACTAAAATCACAAAAGATGTTTTAAGTGGCCTCACTGCGGAGTAGTAAAAGCAACATCATCCGGTTGCAGCTGCAACCTTGTTGCAATGGTCTCAAGAAAAACCCTTATTAGTATGCCTAGTAATCACTATAATACATTGAAGCACACGTTGAGTTAGTCACAAATAAAAACAATCTGCTTCTTATGCAGAATGAAGTCGAGTCTTTTAGAATAAATATTGGTTAATTGTTTGTAGTTTGTTTTTCCACAGAATGACGTGAAAGTAATCAGTATAAATGGTTGAAGATCACTAAAACAAACTTAGTGGCAACTTTATTTCCAGTATTTAGAAGGACACGCTGTAATTTAGAACAAACTGTTCACCCCTCTGCACAAAGGGTATTGGTTGGGTTTGAGGGGAAAATGATCTGTGAACGGCCTATTTGTGCATGAGACTACAAAACCAAGAAACCTTTGTTTTTATTTCAAAAGGTTGGTTTAAATTTAAGGTTAGAAAATGGTCTTGCTATACAAACAGAAACAAGCTGAGGCTAGCTTAAACAGTTTGGGCAGTAACTGAAACTAAATTAGAAACATTATTCTAAAAGAAAAATCTATTAAAACCACAAAACTTTATGCATGATCTTGGCATGTGGCGTGAACAATGAATAAAACTAATTTAGGATATAACGTGCCTTTATAGGGCCAGAAGAATACACAACAAACCCACAATGGAACCGACCCTCAAGAAATGTTTCGGAACAAAATCTTTTGAGAAAAACTCAAAAGAATGCCTTTAAAGCGTTAACATACAAACAGTTACTCATCTTGGAAGTACAATACAGTTTTCATAAATATTGTTTCAGGTCAAATGGTAACTAGTAACCCCTAAGTCAGATGAAAATCAATAAAAGCAACCACAGATCAAAGTTCACACTGGTCCTCCTACACATACTTAGTGAAAAGGGAAAGCGATAGGACCAGATTCAACAACAATATCGTCGTCATCATAAATTATTCCCGCAGAGTCCATTTTCCAAGCTCAATGTGGACAGCAAACTTTGACAGACATTAAGAGGATTCGAGAGCCTTCTAACCAAGAACCACGGCATCATCAAGATGTTGCCTTCTGGGAGACGCTCTCCTCAAGTGTTGTATCATTACGTTTCTGACATCTGTCTGAGGAGCAGTGAGGAGTTAACAAAAGCTGTCTAAAGTCTTCACCATGTATAGCGTCTGCCATATAATCCTGTCCAATACTTTTGCTTGAAAACCTTTCTGCTCCCTGTAAACTGGTGCCCGATGCGTATGCCCGCATGACAACTTTTAAATGTGCTTCTGCATTACTCTCCATTTCACTGTATCCAGCACCCTTGAGGCTGGCTCTGATCATCCATCAACTCAGTTCAAACTTACAGCGAGTGATTTCATATGAAAAGAGAGGATAACCAAGGCAGCGGGAAACAGACTGTCAAAAGAAGATCATAAAACAGATAAGCATAAAACAAATATGGCTTAGCTTGAAGGTAGTGGGTTGTACAGACAATGCTTTAAGGACGTAAATGCACACTATGGCTATAATTAGAATGAACTTGCACCGGAAAACCGGAGCAAATTATTTAGAGGGTAACACAGAAAGTCACAAAGACCAGAGACATTGTCTGGATTTGTCTTGAACATATGGTTGTGTGGTAACACGCCCAATATAAAAACAGCTCTGGGGTTCTCATGAGACAGAATGTTTATTTAACCTTATTTAACCTTTATCTGCAGGAAACCCAAGCTGAGATGCAGGACTTTTTCACAATTGAGCCGTATTATTTTCTACACAGTGCCCTCCAGAATGATTCACCCCTAGGTAAATATCAACAAAAGGGCTCTTGAAAAATGGCAATGATGTATATCAGTTTGATCTTACACCGAAAAAAATAATAAGAATGTAAACTTACATTCAGTGGAAATTGTGAAAGGGGATAAAAACATAATTGTTTTAATCAGAAGTAAGGAGTTCACAAAATTATTTGCAACTCTGCATTTAAAATGCTCTGCACCGTCCCTTCGTCAAGATAACAGAATTGTCGAATGGAGTAGGTGAACACATGGGAAGGGATTCAAAACCATTCCTGAATGCAGAAACAGTCCAGATCCCTCAGAGTCACTGATTCTCACCTGTGGATTTTCTCATCCTCAGCTCATCGCACAGATTTTCAAAGGGATTTAGGTCAAGGGACGTGATGGCCATTGCAAAATCATGATCTTTAGGTCAGTGAACCATTTTCACTTTGGATCATTGTCCTTCTGGAAGATTCAATGACAGCCCAGTTCTGGCCTCCAGGACGAGTCCATTGTACCCAACTTTCCCAGTTGCCTTTGGAAGTAGAAAAACGTCACAGATCCGCCTGGGTAAGAGGTTCTGTTCTGCATGACCATGGTTCTTTTTACACCAAACCCAATCCCTGATGTGTGTTGCCAAAAAGCCAGATTAACACTGAATCTGGGAAAGGCAAAGCAACCAATCAAATTCATCAAAAGAGCTGACCAAAATAAACTTAAAGAAACCTTTAAGATGAACACCAAAACATATAGGAATGTATTTGTACAATAACGTTGAATTGCACAGGACAGCGCTTACATTCCCAAAGTACAGCGGAGTGAAAATACCCCCCAAAAATGTAATTTTCTGTAAATGCTTGTGTATTAATGTCATTGGTATTTGGTACAATTTCCCAAAACTACAAATCATGTCAGGGATACATATGCTTCCTCACAGAACTGAAGGTAATAAATGTTGGATGTTCGATGCATGCTGGTGGGCTTTGGATTGTGACAAAACGTGAAAACATATAGTCAGTAACAGGTAGGAACTGAAGCAAGCTGACTGCAACCCAATCCATACATCTTCATTTGGTATGTCACAGTGGTCCTCTCTGCCCTTTAAAGTGCTCCTTAAATAAAATGCAACATATTGACATTATGTAAAATTAATTCATTAAAAAAAGGAAATAAATGATAGTTATTGTTACAATTTCCATTCCATGATGAACAAGAATACAAAACCACTGTTAGGGTCCTTTATGTAAAAGTTACTAAACATTATACTCGATAGTGCCATTTGGTTTCATTGTGTTGCTGTCAAAACACTATGTTTTATGTTATCCAAATCAATATTGTTCACTCTGTGGTTGTAAATAGAATAGAAATAACATTGTGGCGGTTCGTGGGATGACCCAATGCAGAGATTTACGGAGGAACCTTATGCTATCAAAAAAGCCATACATTTGAGATTGTCAATTATAGATTTCAGGAAAGCACACATACATCAATATGACATGTTTTTCAATAATAACATTTAATTATCTCCAAAACTAAATGGAAGATGTGGGATATTTTTTCAAATGACTGTATCTACATGGAGGCTTGTGGTCTGGTTCAATCAGACACCTTCCTTACATATTTGTTGACACTCTACCCCACCTTCAGTTTGTTCTGTAAACAAATGGTAAATGCCACAGCATGAACACTGAACTGCATGGCGGATTGAAGTGAGCCCTTGGGAAAGATCCATTTCATATCTAGAAATGTTTAAAACAATGTTTAACCACTCCAATCAGCAGTGTTTTGTTTTGCAAAGTAGGATATTAATTAAAAAAAAATCTGTGTAATACAAATTTTCAAAAAGCTGCAATTTTTTTCATAGAAAATATGGGTGCTTGCATGTTTTAAGTTAGGTTCATGGTAACCGGTACAAGTAGGGTTGTGTTAAAGGTTCAGGAAGATTGTGTTTGAAATGGGAATTAATTCCAACAGTAGATTATGAATGTGTGTGTGTGGTTTATAAAAAGCTCATCTTTCGCAAGACCGTCTGGAAACACAGATATGGAAAGGTTTCTTGAGCCAGTAAAAAACAAACTGCCACCGTATTTGGACGTTGTGGTCACAACAATGTGTTAGACACACGTGTTATCATATAACAACCACGATGACACATTATTCCACGGTGCCAAATGTATTTTCTTCGTATAGCCCACGTGACACACACAGCTCCAGTGCTGTTTTTTTACTTATAAATATATATTTTTTTATACTTTATCCTGATAGCTGCCAATCCATCTCCAGGGATTGGCAGCTCCTTCTGCCCAATGCCAGCATGCCAACAGTGAAAACAATAGAGGCGTGAAAGCCTACCTGTCTACTGTATATTGTATATGAGCACAATTGTTTAATTGGGATGTAAAACGGCTTAATCAAATACAGTGACTTTGTTGTTATTCAGGCTAATGAACATTTAGTAGAACAAACAGAGGTACAGTGTTACGGTAGATATGCATTTCGCAAGGTTGTGCAATGTCACCTGGTATCTCAACTCTGTGGGACATTCTAAACTCTGAGCTCATTTGCTTCCTCGGAGGAACACGCATGCATAGTGTGGTGAAATCCCACCCCTCACATTACAAGACCCAGGTGGGAATACAGACAAACTAACAGCATTGAGAAAAGACATATGAAATGTTTGGATACACCGACTAATTCAATTTAATTCAATGTTTTTATGCCTACTTTTCTATTTTGCATTCCACACAAAACCGAAGACATGAAAACCATTAAATAACACACAGAACAGTAGTATTCAAAGAGTGTTAGGTCTTCTCAAACAATGTTAACTATTCATCCTTCTTCAAGTTTTTCATAATCCACAATATAAAAGGACATCATTCTACCATAAAGGGTGACCTCCTGAGAGGTCAAAAGGTCAAGATATTGCCTGGCAGATCTGGAAATCCCAATAGACCCTTAGACCTTTAAGGGTTAAACAATTCAAAACGCATTTCAATTGTAGACTCTTCAATGCAGCCACCCTTCTCCTTGATGACAGCTTTGCACACTCTTGGCCTTTTCTTAACCAGCTACATGAGGTAGTCACCCTGAATGCTTTTCCAAAAGTCTAATTAATTCCCACATATGCTAAGCACTGGTTGGCTGCTTGTCCTTCACTCTGTGGTCCAACTTATCCATAACCATTCCAGTTGGGTCATTGTGGAGGCCAGATAACTGATGCCGCACTTAATCACTCTCCTTCTTGGTCAAGTAGCCCCTACACAGCCCGTGGGAGCGTGTTGGGTCATTGTCCTGTTGAAATACAAATGATAGTCCCACTAAGCACTAACCAGATATGACGGTGTATACCAGCGGAATGCTACGGTAGTCATACTGGTTGAGTGTGCCTACAATTTGAAACAAATCACTGACAGTGCCATCAGCAAACCACACCCACACCATCACACCTCCTCCTCCATTCGTCACAGTGGGAAAAACGCATACGGAGATAATCAGTTCACCCACTCTGCGTCTCAAGAAGGCGGTTGACACCAAAAATCTCAAATTTGGACTGGTCAATAGACAGATCTGACCCAATAATTTCTCGTGTCTTGGCCCATGCAAGTCTCTTCTTATTAGCTTCCTTCAGTAGATGTTTTTCTACAACAATTTGACCATGAAGGCTGAACAGTTGATGTTGAGATGTGTCTGTTACTTGCGCTCTGTGATGCATTTATTTGGGCCGCAATCTGAAGGGCAGTTAATAGCCAATTTCTAAAGTTGGTACCTCTGCTTAACTTATCATTTGCAGCAGAAAAAACTCTAGGTCTACATTTCCTGTGTTGGTCCTCATGACAGCCGGTTTCATCATAGTGCTTGATGGTTTCTGCAACTGCACAAAAAAACGAACTTACCTTGATTTCATAAAGTAATGATGCACTGTCATTTCTCTTTGCTGATTTCAGCAGTTCCTTCCCTAATATGGATTACTAAAGTACAGCATAAAGATGGTCTTCTGTATACCAACCCTGCCTTGTTGCAACACAACTGACTAAATGATGCCAGAGTTTGTCTTTTGAGAAGGCAGCGTGTCATATCAAATGTAATTGTTCCATGCAAAATCAAACTAGCATTTTATGGTTACTTATGAGGTATATTTACAAACAACATGGAGTCAGATTTGAGATTTTAAATTACCACGAAAGGTAATATTTTCCTGCACTAATTTCCAACCCGTCTCCTTAGCAATGAGTTTCACTTCAAAAAGTGATCTCATCAGTTTTCTTCGCTTGATGAGAGCAGATAGGTTCCTGTTGCATGATGTCACAATAACTTGTCTACATGGGGCAGACAATCGATCCTCAAAGTAGAGAAACGTGGTTTTGTTCACTCAATCAAAAACATTTACCAAATGCATTCAAGTTAAAATATATATATTTTTTAAAAACACCAGAAAGTTTTGTTCCCAGGTCAAACATGTTAGCAATGTCCATGTATATTAGCATATTATGTACATGAACGTTTCATCTATGTTTTGACCAGTGCATCAATTAATTTATTCGTTCATTTCGGTATTTGTACTGCCTGTTAAGACTAGGATTGTTCACAGACATTATAAAGTCAGAATCTATGCATGCAGTAGGACCATCCGTGGTTTGCTTGATGCGTTTCCGCAGGTACAACAATGATTTCTGACATACAATACATTGCTCACTTAAGTTAAACCAACCAATTTGAGTGAAATATGTTTTTAATATATTTTCCGCTTAGAAAATAGCTAATTGCACTTTAGGAGAAGTACTTTAGGAGAAGTATCAAACTGCTTTAACAACATCTTTTTTTTTTTCATTAACATTATTTAACCAGTAAATCTGTTTAAAGATCAGGAGGATCGTTAATAAGCACATCAGTACACTGATTATACATGACTATTGTGTCTGGGAACCAGACAAACAAATTAATCCAATGCTTCAAAAGTCAAACATTGATTTTGAGGTAGGACACTACACTTTTTTGAGATGTGTAGATGTTCAACAGATGGCATGACTACCAACAAACTACATTTTCTCCTGATAAGTAACAGCTTGTTGTGGCTTTAAGTTTAGAATAATGATTAGGAGAAGGGATAGGGCAAGTAAATAACTGTTCTAATAGTCTATCAAGCGTTTATCTCTGCAAATATCTTTTTATCCTTTCAGGACCGGACTGTTGTCAATCTAATCCATTAACTAAGGACTTGGGACTAAAGAAGCTACATTAATACCAGAAAATAGCATGTTACTTTAATTAGTCCATAAAGAAGCTGCATTTATACCAGTTAATAGTCCCTACATTTATACCAGAAAATAGTCCTTACAAAGTTTACATTTATAACAGAAAATATAATACTAGTCAACAAGTGTCCGCTCTGCCCTATGCTTTTTCTCCTATCCACATTTTAAGTCTGTTAATGCCGCCACTTTCAGAAGGTAATGCCGTCACTTTCAGAAGGTAATGCCGCCACTTTCAGAAGGTAATGCCGCCACTTTCAGAAGGTAATGCCGCCACTTTCAGAAGGTAATGCCGCCACTTTCAGAAGGTAATGCCGCCCCTTTCAGAAGGTAATGCCGCCCCTTTCAGAAGGTAATGCCGCCCCTTTCAGAAGGTAATGCCGCCACTTTCAGGAGGTAATGCCGCCACTTTCAGAAGGTAATGCCGCCACATTCAGAAGGTAATGCCATTACATTCAGAAGGCTTCTAATTGATATGGCAAATGCTTCAGGATGCAAGCCACGTTGTTAGGGCTCCATGTTGACAGGAACCAGTCCCAAATGGCAAGATATTTCCTTTGTAAGGTACTACATTTCACTAGAGCCTCATTGTCCATGCTGACAGTGTAAAAGACCAAGAAAAAGAGCCCATACAAAATTGTGACAATTTATGTACACCTAAAACACATTTTGTTCAAGCAAAACTGCTATATTAGAGCTGGATACCAAAGCACATAGTCACAAACACACGGGAGAAAAGGTAGTGAACCCACTTACTGGGCTGTACAATATGCTTATACAAAGAATCAGCAATTGAAATGATGCCTGTTTTGTATGTAATAATCTTGATGCACAGAAAGAGGTGAGTCATAAAATACCTGCTAAGTGCCTAAACGACACCAATCTCAGGCGGTAGCTACTAGCTGATCTATCAGAGCAAGGGGGCTGTGCTTTTATTACCCGCACCATTACTGTATATCACATCTGAATGTACAGCCATTTGGTTTCATTTAAATGTAAATCTGGGCACTGAACTGCACTGTGGCACATCCGGTAGCCCGATTCTCAGGATTCATTCTAGAACAGAAAGCTGTTGTAAATACAGCCCCATTCCCCATCAGATTGAAAACAACCGACATGACCTTCATCGCATTGTTCAACGCCTTGCGGAGAAAGAGAAAAGAAAAAACTGTTTAGATTAAAAGAAAACAGAAATGTGAGTAAGGCAATCTCAGAAAAAAGTGCATTCTTTCACTTTTTCCACGGTGTCAGTCCTTGGTCCAGCGGCGTCAATCACTTTCAGGACGGCTAACAGAGAAAAGCACGATAAGCACCCTGGTTCAACGGGGGCACGGATCTGTGAAGCAATTTGATGAGTCCATGTCAAATGTCTCAAGGCGGGTGTGGGAGTTGAAAAGGGGAGGCGGCATAAATTGGGTCATCCATGAACTGTAGTCCACCTGCCTGACCATCCAGCTGGGGATCCGCCTGTCCAGCCGACAGCAAATGGCGTTTGAGAAAACAGTAGGATGTTGTCTAAAAGCAGACGCTAGGATAACGGTGGGCTAGCAGGTAGGCTACCAATTCGTACAGCCAGGGGATGATAAATAGAATAATGCATTCGTGTTAGGAATCACACAGCTTCATTAATCAGTCTTTGGTAACTGGCTGAATACTAACTGGTTGTATAGCACTTACATTTATAGGAGACACAAACCAATCACGTCTCAAATTATTTTCTGATGGATCTCAAAAGTATACTGTACATGAGATGAACTGTACACTGCACTATTTAAAAGGGATTTGTACAGTGGGTATAATATGTTTTCATCCCCTTTTTCATACATATTTGTTCAGCCACAAGGTGGGATTTCAATATATTTAATTGAGATTGTGGAGATGTTTATTGAGAGCAACCAACAAAAGGGATTATGCTGAAAGGCTTTGGCACATGAAACGGATGCTATGGTCAGGTGAAATGCAATGCCAACGGTGGGTTTGAAGACACAAAGAGGCAGGCGTGTGTGTGTGTGTGTGTTTAAGGTGGTGCCAGAAAAGGTGAGTGTGTGTGAATGAGCTTGGGCATGAGATTTCTTGTGTGATGCGTTTGTGAATGTGTGTGAACGTGCAAAACGGCATAAATATGAGTAAGCATACTGTAAATACAAATGTGAAAAAGCGTTCCCCTAAATATTAATTTGATGATGCATTTCATATAAGCTAAATATCTTGTTGATGTTACCATAACGTGGATTTGATGGGGACTGATTCGTTTTTGTCAGACAATTCATCTAATACTCTCAGAATACAATCATATCCTTCAGTAATGTTGCAGAAACACTGGACTTGTGAATCTCGGTGGTGGACTAGGTGGACACGAACGAAAAATCCTTTTAAAGTTTCCCAAAGGGCGTTTACACTGTGCTTCCTTAACGCACTGTTGCACGGGAGGGACCTCCGTTCAGGACCCTTCAAGTGATTTTTATTCACGGCGAACAGGGCTTTTCCACATCTTTATTGATCCTTAAGAGCTTCTGTCTGTGGCGTCGGGGGCAGGTCCCAGGTCCCGATGCTTCCACCGCTACCTACCGTGTCGGGAGCCGAGTGGTTAATAGAATCCACCATGTGAAAGAATGTGCGTGCAGCACCTGTTTTGACCTCCTTTCAGAGCAATGTGGCACACGCAAGGAAAGAGGAGGACGGGACGGTTACTGCAGTGGGTCTGGACCGGAGCACGCACTATCTGAGTCACAAATGATTCCCTGTTCTCTTCATGGGCTCCGGTCCAAAGCGACGCACTACAAAGAGGATCCAATTCTACTACACTGTAGGATACCGTTGGGGACCGAGCCCTAGTCTTGTCACAGGTTTGGAAAAGGCTTTCCAGAAGAAGCTGCACAATAGCTTAAGCACAACCATAGTAGCCCTGCACGGTTGATGGTTGTATGCAATTGACTGGTCTCATTTCAACGTAATGGTTTCAACCCCACCAGGAATACGACGTAAAGCACAATTTATGCCTACATTACACAAGGAAAGGATGTGTAATATTGTCAGTGAGTGACAGCTGACAAGTCAATGCAGCACGTCAGTCAATGCACAACGTCTAAAGCAGAGTTATTCCATCATTACGGACATTGCATTCTAGTCGACCTATTGATACAGGCATGTTGGGGAAATGTACAATTCAGCAAGTTTGTAAGAAAAGGGTGACATTTTTCTTCATTAAAATAGCATACACACCACTCTATCACTTTCAACAAATGGTTAATAAATACTCTTTTAATCTTCAATTGTGACAAATAGTACAATAATGTATCAGCTCTCTCTAGGACTGGTGCAATATGCACGTCAGAGCGGCCTTGCCTGGAGAAAGAAAGAGTGAGGGGGCAGGACTCTGAGAGGGGTGTTTGGGTTCATCAGGTGTCTCCATCTCTATGATGTTCATTCAGTTCATGAACCTAGTCAGACTAACTTGACAGTAACTTGACAGTTACAGGCAATGAAAAGGTCATGTTAGGTTTTTCTTTGTCAGATGTGGTCATTATAACATTGTTGGAATTATTAAATGATACACAGTCAGGTACCCTGACATTTTACATCTTACTAAGACAATGACAAATTGTACACTTGTCAAACCCTGTGCCAGTACTTACATTTTTTTGTTCAAATCCAAGCAGAGAAAAATAAATGTAGCCCTTGAGCAAGACAATTGACCGTAATTGCTCCCAGATCACATTCTATGATGCCTGATCCCTTGGCTATGATACAAAAACGTAGTTTTTATTTTTACATTTCTGTCAGTTATCTGATGCTTTAGTCATTTATCGGAGTGAAAATGTATCACCAACAGTACTTATGTTTTAAGAGGTTATACCATATTCCACTGTGAAGTGATCTTCCCTCTCATTCAATAAATGGTTAACATTCTAGAACTGGTTGTGCCCCCATTAGCAGCCAGAACCACAACCCAGCATGTGCTTTAGAGGTGGATCATCCTGTGACAACAATACAGAAAATGGGCCATCTTGGAAGGAACCATTAACTCCGTATTAGTGAATCTGGGATTTCAGGCAGCTTTCCTGTAAAATCTGCTCCACAGTGGAAAGTCAGTAGCAAGCAACCTAACACAGTTGTTAATTAAGTAGTAGCGTTGTTAACATGAACCATAAGAATCTATTTAATTATACATTTGTACAATTTTCATTTGCGGGGGGGGTGGGTAAGGTGTGCTTTCAAGATCAAAAAGGCTACTGCATTTTGCAACCCGAGTGAGCAGGTGTTTCTATGAGAGCCTGTTTCATTACCACAGATTTATGAGTAGCTCTCAATATATTTCTGAACACAGGGGACACAAAATTCAGGATTTCCAAAATATCATAAGACAAATCTTACAAGGATCAGACAACACAAGCTTCCAGCCTTTATCTAACCAATGGAATACTGGCACAGGCCTGATCAGCCGTTAATGCGCTGAAAAGCTACACCAATGGAAAATAATGTCCAGTAACACGGCCCCTGTCTGTCTGCACAGTGTGTACTTCTGTTGGTCCTTCTGTGTCACTTAGTTTAACTTTAACCGTCTTGTTGGTTGACAGTAATATTTCAAGCTTTCTCAGAACTTTCTCAAAACTAAAAAGTACAACTGGCAAGTTGCACGAGAATGTCATTTTTGTCTTTCATTTGTGATTATTGCAACCGTTGCCATGCAGTAGGGAAGAGCCATCAGTAGACCAGCATATTCCTCTTTTGCTAGATGCACAATTAAAAAGCCAAATACTTGAATATGTTCTAAGTATAACCGCTCCCGAACGGCAGCAGCAGTCCACCGACCCTTTCTTCGCAAGGTCAAGGGTTGAGCAGAGGCTGAGTGTATTGCCTACGTCTGTGTCCCATAAAGCTGTGGCCATTGATAACATTTTAGATTCATTTAGTTGGAGTCCTTCTTGCACCATAGGCCATCAATTATCAGTTCTAAACATGTATTCTTTCCCTCTGTGCTTAGACCGCCTCAGACGGTCGCAAGTCCATCTCTGGGGCCGCCGCTGAAGAGGCTTGCATTAATCCTGCAGAATAATTAATTGCAGCCAGCAGGTCAAGCAAATGACTAAAATGAACGAGCCAATTCTGGAAAAACAAGTATTACTCTTGAGTCTAAGAGTTAATGAATAATGAACTGTTGCCAACCAAGTCCCTGTTCTGGTCTGAAGCCCAGGGAACAAGTATTTTGTGTTCTCTTCGGTTTCTTTTTTTCTACGTCTTTATTCATGCTTTTTCATCAGACAACATGAGGAGCACTTACCAAGGCATTGTATTAATAGCTAAGTGTTTTACTGTAATGTACTAGCTTGAGCCGACAGGATATTAATAGCCAAGGACATTTGTAAATTGAGGTCTTTTGATTATTGGCTATGGTTCTCATCCAACAAGTGCTCACTGCTCTGCTACAGATCATAGACATCTAATGGCAAGCTAACAGCTATGTTGCAAAGGAACATCTTTGATGGACGATAATGTTTATAAAGTATTTGGCAGACAAATAGGATAGCATTATTTGTACATGCTTTCAGGGGGTTGCAACTCTTTTGTGTTCTAACCCAAAAAGTGAAAAGGAATTTAGTCTTAATACAAGCATGGCCAAGTTACTTACCTAACATTTGAAATATCTGTTTCATTTTGCAAAACAAATTTCACTTCAATTCTTATGTCATCTGACTTCCCTTATTTGCCTTTGAACGACATTGTAATTTATACGTGGCATTGTGTATAGAATCATGTCACATTATCTACTCTCTAGACGTGCAACAGGCACAATGATGGTCCCATCAAAATCAATCATCTCGATTATGATGGCATGACACCTTTACAGAGCCTGTTGCTCAGTCGCCCCACACATACATGTTGGTGTAAAGCACAAAACAATTCACCCATCTCAATGTGACAGAGGGCGAGAGGGAGGAGAAAGCGAAGTACAATTTGGAAAGCAGTTTGAGAGTGAGAGAAGGCAATATTGCATTTGTTGGAAAACAGATATACAGCTCAATTGAATAACAAAAACAGATGTATGACTCATGTAGACATTACGCGCAGTGCAAAAATGACTGAACCGTTAGGATACATACATTCTAGCTAAGTGGTGCCCAGATGTAAATGATCAAATAGTGCTTATATTTGTTGTAGTGTCCAACACATTCAGGCAGAGAAGTCATGCAAAGACAAAGGGCGAAGCACAACCAACTTGAAACGGACGGGTAAAGTGAGCACAACTAAGAAACAACACCTGTTCACTAACTGGACTCAATACTGGAAACATATCAAGCTCACACACCATTCCCACATGGGGTTAGGATGATTATGCATTGTTTGTAATCTTACCTTTAGATGTAGTGCACGTTGTGCAAAAAACAAGAAACACGAAGCCCAGTGAGAGGTAGCGTCCCTTCGTAAGCGCGCCCATAACGTAGCTGCTGCTTCACTTTCCAAGTGGATGCGCTGAACGGGGATACAATACGCCGTTTTCACCCTCTTCTTGGGAGCACTGGCGAGGTGCAGCCGGTAACGGGTTCCTGCGTAAATATCATGGACCACGGGACAGCCTCACTCACCAGCAGCAACGAACGTTGCGTTAGTACATCGGAAAACAGCATCTTCACTTCCTACGTTGCCACCGAACAGGCGCCGAGGGGTGCAGCTGGGACTTTTCTAACACCTTTCAGGCCACCGTGCGTTACGACAGACTGGTATTAGCCAATGGCACGTCATGGTGGGCGGAGAAAAAAGGAGTCCGGCGGCGACGCCCGAGGAGAGTTACGCAGTTGAACAAATAGTGTCTGGTGTTCTGCAGTCCGGTCGAGTCTGTGCCGATGTAACTTTATGGCTGAGCCCATCTTGAGGTTACATTACGAAAAGGTTATTTTTGCCGCCCAACGACCCCAACGTGAGGACATTATTGGGTAATGAATAAATCAGTAGAAAACATGTTGGAACGTCTTGAACGCTCCATAATATTCGAACCCCGATTTGCACACTTCTAACCTGTTATTCCCAAGGTCTGGAACTGCAGCACTTAGCCTACGAGTCAGACATATTCGAAATCCCCTATGTGATATTTGAATAGCTTTATTACCCTAGTTGTAAAACCCATGAAGATTAATATTACACTCGAGGTTGAACTCCACGTGTCCTTGATTTTCGTCAGTTTCATCACAGCTTCCCATTAAATTTGTCAGGGACAATTCCCCCTGACGCGTATGTCACCGTGGCCTATCACATTCCGGTGTCCTGTATGTACCAGCACTTTCAAATATATTGGCCAGCATTTTTCATCACACTCGAGTTTTCAGGCTTCGTATTGAGTTGTCTAATAAAGGAGAGAAGAAATGACCCAGAAATTACTCAAATACTAATTTAAGATGCCCTCTGTGCTTCTATATCAAGCATGATGGACTCCGTCAAAGTCTTGCCACTGCACGTCTAGTAAATGGGACTCCCATCAAGGCACATCACCAAAGGGCATCTCTGCAAAATGGAAATGTTCAGGTTAATATCTTGAGAGGTCAGAGAATCGGTGTTCCCTATAACACTTGTATTGTGTGAGTCCATGACATACTTTGTACCTCTTACATTGTATCCTTAATTATAACAAGACGCATTGTATAATAACCACTGATATTAGAATATTTTCCCGGCACATTGGAATGAAAAACATGTTGGCATGTAATGAAACAAACAATTTTCGTGAATTGCAGCAAAAGCAATAATGTATGTGTGTGTGTGTGTGTGTGGGGGGGGGGTGGTACCAAAGAAAACATCATTGTATTTAAGGTGATGTGCTTTTTGAGGCAGGAGGAGGCATTGCAATTCACTGAGCCCTAAAAAACATGCAATCGTCCATTGTTTAGATTATTACATAGCCAAATATGAATCACATTAAATCGGGAAAGGACAACTGACGATAACAAAATGGGTCAGTGTTAGCGTTATAAATGCAAGTCATTTGATCCAGAGAATTCTTAGTAGTAATTGCTTACATTTTCATACTGGCCCCTGTGGTAATTAAGCCCACAGCTGGCATTACCAGCATCATGCTCTGCTAAATGAGGTACACAGGACCAGATTAGAGATTTAGTTACGAGACGAATAACCCCACAGATAGACAGAGAGACAAACAGAAACTTACGCTACAGGCAAAGAGACAGACAGACACAGAAAGAAAAAGATACCCATGTAAATGGACAGACAGACACACAAAGACTCCCATGTAAATGGACAGACAGACAGCTACTGTGACAGACAGGCTAACAGACTAGAAGACAGGCAGATACATTCATGCGAAACGATTAGTACACCTGATTAAATATTTAGTTATTTTTTTAAGAAATATGAACATATAAATATTTGATGTCTCTCAAACAATATCTATAGATAAAGGTGATGTAATTGAACCAAAAACAATGACATTTATTAACCATGATATTACTTATTTAACAAAAGATTTACAAAGATGCCATTTCCTACTAAGAAAAAGTTAGGACACCCTATGCCCTCCTTGCTGGTATTGCCCCCTTTGGCTGAAATAACCTCAATAAGACATTTTCTACAGCTGTCTACCAGTCTCTGACTTCGACTGAGAGGGAGTTTTTCTACTCCTCCATGCAGAATTGTTTCAGCTGTGTGAGGGGGTTCTTGCATGCACAGCCCGTTTCAAATCACCCCACAGCATCTCAGTAGGATGAAGATCCGGGCATCGACTTGGCCATTCCACAAGTATACTTTTCTTTTGGAGAAAATTACATATTTGGTTGAAAGACGGATGCACTTACAGACAGAAAGTCAGCCCAACTAACTGTGATTTTATAGATGTCTGCTGTCTGTCTGTGTTTCTGTGTATGTTTTTCTATCTGTATACCCAACACACTGCCTGCTAGTGTGCTTGCTTGCCAGGAGATCTCCACCAGACTTCCTATATTCCTAAATCTAAAAGGGAATAAGAATAGCTAGGCTGGATAGTACGTTTTGTAGGTTCATGACCATCAGAGTTGAGTATGGAAATGTGTTGTGTGCATCTCATTCTAGTTCTCTAAGTGAGAAAAAAGGCAACTGTGCCTCTGTCTCTCTCTCTCACCACGACAACAACCCTTGATCTCATGGTAACTACGCTGGGAAAACCATAAGCTGGCCCCAGATACATGCTTAGGTACTGGATAAAAAAGATTGGATATGTTTCAGATATAATGGGTGTAGGAGAATAATTAGGGTTTGGTCACTTTTATTCTAATGTTACACTGCAAACATTGAAATACAAAATGGAATGCAAAAATTGCGATGTGCCTGAGAGAATCGTGAGAGACTAGCTTTGTTACTCTCAAGGAATATGTTGCATTTCTCTGTGAGATACAAGCCAACCCTTAGCGCAGACCGACAACGGTGCTTGAGGCCAATGTGGAAAATCGTGTGCATTCCCCGGTAGAGAAGACAACACCGGCTGTTTGACAAAGTGCCTCAACTTCTCTGCGTTTGCGTTGGTTTTCGTCTTCCACTAGATCTCCTCCGCTATGGAATATCTTATGATACCACCTCCCCCGAATCAGGGCACACTCTGCCCCAAGAGAGCTGTGTCCTTGGTGTTTCCAAGATCATTTCCACAAGTCGGATAACCAAGAAGTCTGAGTGTTCAGCATCAGAGGTCCTCTGTGGTGGAGTACATGAAGCAGTTTTCATTTCAGGTTCTCAAAACCTCCTTATGATACAGTCACAAATAGAGAGGTTGAGCATTTTCCAGTTTACTCTGTTTTCTTAGATTATTTATTGCTGTTGCCATTTGTCATTCTTGTGTAACATTTATTGCTCTGGTATGATATTGCATAATAATGTTGTATTGTATTGCTAATCAATCACCTTCCAGTGTAAAAACAAGCACATTTTTATTTTCCCTGAGTGCATGCTGCAATGCAGGAATACTAGCACGACTGTTGTCATGCACCAGAGCACCAAAGAAAATTCCTTGTATGTATAAATGTACTTGGCAATAAAGTCTTTCTGGTTCTGATTCTGAAGCAAACAAAATCAAATACCTTGTGAGCAAGTTAGAAGTTAGGGTTAGTTGGAGTGGCAATATACACCGCAAACATAATACTCTACGAGTCAGATATCATGACACATAGAAGAATAATGAGGGAAGAACACAGTAGAAGCCCGTGTGGGGAACAGCTGTATCCGCAGGTGACCCCTGACCCTGTTGCTGAGCTGGGAACTGAGGATAAGGAGCACAAAGTCTCTCACCCCCAGTCATCCCACCCCCCCAGCACATGATTGGAGCAGCAGGGAGTTCTTCAAAGCTGCTCCCGCTTTTGTAAAACTGTGAACACACATGATTCCCCGCGGCCTGGATTGGGTATAGCAGTATGTTGGGCTGGGCAAGGTAGTGGGGAGAAAACGATATGCCCCGTTTGGGAGAAACTTAAAGTGGAGCGTGTAGATGGTCAGAGGATATTGGTGAGCATTTAGAGCAGGGGTGGGCAAACTACGGCCTGAGGGCCAAATGCGGCCCGCAAGGCTGTCCCATCCGGCCCACAGAATGCCCTTTTCTGGCCTCCAAATCAATTATGATTAACAAATTACAAAAACAAATGTGGCCCTCCATTTCATTTCAAAATCCTGATGTGGCCCCCGAGCCAAAATATTTGTCCACCCCTGATTTAGATGGACCGTTGGGGCGTTGCTTACATCTTGAAAACAAAAGAGCTGGGTGGATGTTTGCCACCTCTATGGGCACCTCTGCCACCCGTGATTGGATTGACGGAGAGCAATGTATGGGAACTGGACAACTTACGTGTACTGGTAACTATAGGAATAGTATGACCTTACAGGGCATAAGAATACAGTTACAGTGGAGAAGAATCATGTATGATAATAGGCATGTTGTATGCAAATTTAGCAATAAATCACAGCAATCAATGTAATATATTCACTTGTTAATTTGTTTTACGTTGTTTAGACATGATGCTGACACAATGCGTTAACTTGGCCTTGACATCATGGCCCCACATATGGAGAAGGAACCAATCTAGTTGACCAAAATGGAAGAAACTAAATTACAGACAACTTGGCAATTAGCCTGGCGATTAGAGCATCTGCCACCAACCTGATTATCTTGCAGTGTGCTTTGGAGCTAGGTGCACAAATCCAAATGTTCTTGAAAGCACAGGATAGGATGAGGGCGTGTTTAATAGTGTACATAGTAAAAGGTTGCATACAATGGTAATGATGAAAGGGATTCAACCATAGCAATGCAAATTAGCTTACTTAAGACACGTGAAAATGTTAGAGCAGGGTTCTACAATACTGAGAACCTGAGCGACTGGGAGAACATTTATGAGTAGTTAGCGAAACGATTCTGAATGTACATCAAACTGTCATACCTCACATGTGTATTACACAACAGGCTCTTATCTCATGTCTAATCAATACCCATGACCAGAGTGACGACCTCAGGCCGTTATCAGGACGTCTTCCCAGTCAGGGTTAACGCTCTCCCAAATCTGTCAAGTTCAATATAAAGTTCCTGTAAAAAGTTAACCGTTTGGTGGGTCCAAACTTTTGAATGGTACCGTATATCAAGAGAAACAGACTCATTTATTTCTTATTTCTATGAAATTGCAGCAGCTGTAAGTTACAGATTAATCCAAGACAGCATATTTCCCTTTAGCAGGATGAGTAATTGTTATTGAACCAGATGTGCTATTAATGGGCAATTTGTTTTCTTCCAGACTGAGGATAAAACTGTTTCATATTTTATTTGTACATGGATTCAGAACCTTCATGATTTAATACATATTTTTGAATCTTTTTATAAAGAATGCAAAAAAACTAACAGATTGCATAGCTTTGTTCATTAATAAGAGTATCTTGCAAATATAAAGTAACCCATATCTGAAAAGGTTGGAGATTAATCACAGTTAAAGAAATGAGCCATGACTAAAATGATCTTAATGTGTGATCAATAATCCTTGTGAAAAAGCGCCAGAGCACCTAGCAAAAGACTTTAGAAATAAGAGACAGTTTAAGAAATCGTAACAACAAAACATGTGCTGCCTTGGATATGGAAAGCATGAAAGCAACAATTATTTCCCCCAAACTCCTCTTTGCCAACAGAAGTTCTAGACCACAGGTGTGAAACCCATTCCATGGAGGGCGGAGTGTCTTTTTTTTCTCAGTTTTTCTCAGACAGCTCCAATTAAAAGGAGAACCCCCAAATCAGCAGGCACTAGGCCCTCCTTGGAAGGAGTTTGAGACCAGCAAAGGGAACACCCCCCTGAGACAAAGTGTGGTATGGCCCAACTGCAAAGGGACCACCCCCTGAGACAAAGTGTGGTATGGCCCAAATGCGGCACTAAGCTGGACAAAGAAATAAAACTCAACCCACTTAGGTCCAGTGTGGCAAAGAGGCGGACATGATGTGAGGCACACTCTTAAGGACGGCATGGGGCATTTGAGGGAGCCGGCAACTCAGCCCTTGTGATAGCATTGGAGAGGAGGTATCCCAGTGGATACACGGGAGCTGTTAACACTTACATTCGCACTCCTGTGCCAGACTACACTCAATCATAGGCCTTGCGGAATAGAGCCTTAATGGCTGAGACTGACGTGACATCTCTCACACGGATCCACAGATCAATTCACAGAAACGTTGCCATGTGACAGGGCTGCTCAATCCTGTTCCTGGAGAACTGCCACCCTGTGGGGCTTGTCTCCAACCCTAATTCTGCACACCTGATACTAATAATGAGCTGGATGAGAGCTAAGTCAGGTTAGTCACAACTGGGGTTGGAGAGAGAACCTCCCGGATGGTAGATCTCCAGGACCAGGAACGAGCAGTCCTGCTATCTGAGGGGGAAAAAAACCTTCTCCAGCTGTTTGTTTAGTAATTCTAGACAAACAAGTTATTTTTTAGCAGGGAGGAGGCCTGTGTCTTGTGACTTGTTCACTCATCACACACATGAATACGTAACAGTTTTACTGCCACCACATATTTCTCTGTTTCTTTCAATTTGAAGAACTATGGAAATTATCCTCAATCCTTTTCTTTTCCAGTAGTCCGATCGGGTTGTTGTTTCATACAAATATCATAAAATCTTTCAGAAACACTACGTTGACTATGCACATTGTTTATAAACAGACAATCCAACAATCCTAATAAAATGTTTTAGGGACATGTTAGGTTTGATAAATTCTATAACATTTCTTTATTTTGAATTAGAAAATTTCTCTTGAATCCTAAACATTTCACTTACTTTTTTAATGAGAGCCAAGAATTCAAATACAACTGAATGTATTATACATTTACATTTCACAATTTGCTCTCATTACCTATACTGAAAAATGTAAAAGAATAAACGTCCTTTGAGTAAACATCTGTGCTGTGAGTCTGTCAGTTGTGGGCACAGTGAGTGTGAGTCTGTCAGTTGTGAGCACAGTGAGTGTGAGTCTGTCAGTTGTGGGCACAGTGGGACAAGATTTTCCAACGTGTCAGTTTGTCGCATACCAACTTCATAAGTTTTTTACAATATTACAGACACAGCGTCCTGTGATGTCCTATGATCTTCCGTGAAGAAGAACCCATTAGCTTCTAGCTTTTGTGGTGGGGCTTTTGAACTTCATCGAGCACCATAGAGTACATTTTAATTCTCCCCAGAGTCATTATTGTCAGCATGCCTGTGTGGTTGAGTATGTGACATTCCAAAGAAATTCCAATGAAAAGAAAATTCAATTTTCACTCCTCTGTCTGCTCCTGTTTAATTAAAGCATAAAAAGTGGAATACATAAATCATCAATTAAAACAGAGGCAATAAACCTTTTCATTTCTGAACCATTTGATCGAGTGTCTGCTATACCTAATACATTTTCTAGTGTTTTTTTCAGTGTTCTGATGCTGTCTTTTACGTTCACTGGTTTTAGAAGACTCTTTAAAAACACCCGTATTCAGATTGAAGAACCACTTTGAGATTCTCTTAGTACTATCATAACACAGTACATTGGGTTTACATTCAGGTTAAGTGCACCACCTTTCATGGTTTCATAAAACAATCATTAAAGTTATCATTGTCACTTGCTTCTTGTTCTTTAAGAGAGCTGCATTATAAGACCATTTATTGAGCCTGACATGGGAGCTGGTTTCTAATCATATCCTGGAGGTACACAATGTGCACATCTCTGATGATGTTATGATTGACCTTTTCTACGTCCTTGTCTTCATTTATCTTCTGCACGCTACAAACTGAGTGCAGGTCGAGGTAGCTAAAAGACTCAGCAACGTTCGGCCAAAAAAAACAATTCCTCTTCCCCACGCATTCCTTCCATGGGACTCAAGTCAAATGTAGACTTAGGCACTACATAGCGAAGATTGAGTCGTTTGGGACAAATTCACTGTCACTTTCAGGTCCAAATTATTGAGTGTCTCGTAATGTGTTGCGTCCGGCAGGGATCCACATTTGTTTCTTCCAGGGTACATGCCGAAAATCCATAAACAAACCAGCAGTGAGTGTGTGATAGCTGGGCTACCCGAAGGCTTTGTCTATTGGAAGATGACTGTAGGTAGCCACAGGGGAAGCAGTTACATATGAGGTAGCACTCACACGCATTCAGATGTAGCTCTGCTGTCAGTGCAACATATCTCAAATATTTAGCGCAAGCTACATACAGTACATTGTATAAAAACTGCTCAAAGCAGGTGAATAGCTATGTACATTGCAAAGCCTTACTAGTATGCACCGGTCCTCATTTGCAGATCTTTACCTGCCACGCTGAAAGTAATGGGTATTTCACTTTTATCGCGACGTGAGACTAAAGTCATCCATTTGAGTTGCAATGAGCAGTCAACATTCTATAAATGTTTGTGTTTTTCTATAACACTGAGGATACAGTTTAGCCGTTGATTGAGTAGCTTGCAGCGATTAAAAAAGAAATCGGAAATATGTTTTGTGGAATGTGTGCTCAGTCCAGATTTTTTAGATTAATAACCTGTTTAATTAGGATAAATGTCCCTATTAATCCCACTAACCATATATAACCATATAAGCTCACTTGCAACTAAAACCAAACTAAATAGTCAAATAAAAATAAAAAATGTCTAGTGAAACTGCTTGTTACATAAATGACAATAAATGATTCATCAATAAATGAGTTATCAAAGCAAACACAAAGCAAATGTAATACATTTTCTATTATATGGATGAATAATTTGTTGTATAAAATTTATCGTTTCTGAATTTCATACTTGTTTTTACACCACACTATTAGTGTAATCTGATAGGCTGTAAAAATGGGAAAACCAAAACACTTTGGCTAAAATTCCAAGATAGTCATAATCTAGATCAAATGCACATCAAAATGCTGATTTAGAGGAATGTCAGAGATTTATTGACATTGATTAGGTCAACATAGCTTTTGCAAGTAACGTTGATGTGTTAAAGGTGCCAAATTGTCAGCCAACGTGGATCCGACACCCCTCAATTCACACATCACGGTCCCAAAATTCATACAAAGGCTGGGAGGCACAACAAACTGAATAGAGCCGTGACTACCGTCTGAAACCCCAGACGGGCTGGCAATAATATCTGATTTACCAAACCAATAAAACAACACCTTGCAGCAAGACAGGTACTGTGAAGAGGCATACATTATTTGGCATCATGCATTCTATTTGTATTGTACAGTTTATTATGTGGTTCTGCTATGTGTACTGCATATGTATATTACCTATTTGACTGTGATTTGATTCATGTTTGGACCCCAGGTAGAAAAGGCATTGCTTTGGTTTGTGCCTAACTGGGGATACTGATGAAATGCCAAATAAAAAACTGATAGACAGAAAGACTACTTAGGCAGACAGACTGAGAGATTTACAAAGTCTCCAGACTTTCAAGGAAGGTGACAGCGAAGTGATTTCGTAGGTATGAACGAACGAGACTGGGCCCTGAACTGTATACATAAACCTAATCCATGTATCAGTTAACACATGAAAGTGCATCTGGCAGGTGTTCCTTGGAGGAATGCAAATGGTCCAGCTTTGCTTGGGGTTGGGAGGTCCCCAGGGATTTCTTTGTTTCTCTTTGCTTCCCTTTAACTAGACGGCAGGAAGATCAGCCTTATCTGAAGCTTGACCTAGCAGTTGTGCACTTTTGAGTGACATCGCCAAAACTGCCTCGATTCCGCCATTCACTAATGGAGTTGCTCAACCGACCATCGGATATTAAATCTTTAAAAGGAGCCATTTTGTCCGATTTCCACCGTGTAATAGTCGGAAAATTATAACTGTATTTCCCAAAGTGTGATTTGAAAATATCACAGAAATAGTGCACGTAATAAATTATTTGTTATAGTAGGCGTATTCCATTCAGGAGATTCTGCGTCGCCCTGATAATTTTGTGTCGTATGCTTTGGTCCTGGTTGTAGTGGAGCGTCCGTTTCCCCTGGCCTTAGTGGTGAGCTTTGCCTGCCCCTTTCACCTGCTCCTCCCAACGCCTGCCTAAGCGAAACTCGGAAAGCGTTAACCATGGAATGCAAGCGTCCAGTATTGTACAGCTCCAAAGGAAAAGTGACGCTGCCCTGGCCATGTTTCTCTTAAACATGTTGCTAAGAAGGGTAGCAACCCAATGGATACCTTCAGCAGCTATTTTAATGTACACACCTTGCTCTAGGGCTAAAGGCTTTGAAGAGGGGCTAGTTACATTGCCATTTAAATTACACAGTTGGGTCTTAGAAATACAATAACCCGTTAAAATAGGTAAATATTTTTTCGATGTTGCCATGATCGTTTCATCTAAAAGAATACACTGCCGAGTCAGAGAAAAAAACTTTTTTTTTAGTTGCTAACGACTCTAAAACTATAAATGCTAACAAAGATATCTAGCTAGTAACGTTAGCTTACTGAGTGTGGTAAACTAGCCTACGTTACTGCATCTAAAATCAATCTGGTGACATGGACGTTATAAGAAATGGTTTTAACTTTTAATAATTTCCTTATTAAGAAATGGTGTCATGTTTTCAATTTTCTGCAGCTGATGCATGCTCAGTAGTAAAGTTATTTTTTTGTTTTAATGTGCTTGTACAATTCCACTCCTTGACCAGAGGGCTTAATTTACCAATGGCAACTTTTAAGTAAAAATATGTTCTCAGATGTTTGTACTCGTACTCAACAGAAAGACAAACAGATGACCAATGATATATTGTTCCTATACAATGTCCTGTAAAGATGTAATGATTAATAACAAAAAACAATTGCAGTCTTTGATACAAAAAGTAATCTCAAGATTATATGTGAGGTAACCGCAAAAGAGAACAATGTTTTCCAATTCTGAATATAATTAATAACCACGTTTACAGAAGCCAATGTGTTGTTGTGGTTCGTGTAGGGTGGCAGTTTATTTCTGCTGATGTATATAATCCCAATTTGGCACACCGCTATTCAAGACTATGGCCTTGTCACATCACAAAGGTCCATTGGTCCCCCAGAGCACATATTGCCAAACTGCTACCCACCCTATCACACTGCTCACCCAACCAGGAAGTATTTTCTCACACCCACACGTTTGGAGCAGAATGCATTGCAACAACTACGATTGAGCTTTGCAGGTGCCTGGACCCACACAAAACCCTGGACAGTGCTGAGACAATTCACATTGCCACGTTGTGGATACATTTCTCCTAGGAGAAAATATATGTGACTTTTAATAACTAAACCACTGAAACACAAGCAAAACAGAGGAACAGCTACATAGACACTGGTGGAACCGAAATGCTAGGATTATGCATACAGTATTAAATATGAGTAGAATTTTTTAGTAGTTAAATATATCACATTTATGTTTTTCCTCATCCATGGCTGCTCTAGTATCTTACCTCCAGGCCAAAGCATCAACATACTATAATCCAGAAGAGGTAGCTCACCATCACCTAAAAAATACAAATAGGCATAAAATAGACATATTTAAATTGTAGTCATTTTGCAGACAATCGTACCCAATGCAACTGTATCACACAAAAAAACAATTATATGCATGTCATATTTTATGCATGTTGATGTTTGAGTCTTTTTCAGGAAAACCTGTGATACTGTGTTGAATTGATAGTGATATGATATATATGCGTATGTATATCTATATCTATATATATATATGTTTTTCTATATATATATTAGCTATCAATAATATTTGTCGTAATTATTTAATGTAGAGATATAAAAGACTGTCTACATATTTCTACAAAAGATATAGTACACTTAAATGCCGTTTTCATTTAATTTAAAATGTGCTTTATATTTTTGCAGAAGAAAGATGTTGAAAATGCATGTATATATCGTACCACTAAACAACACAGTACCACAGGTTTTCCAGAACTAAACACAAAGTCTTAGTGCTTATCATACATGCATATCAATCTGTTCTGAAAGATTTCCCGTTGTTCAAAGATTTATTTTTTTGCAAATGTTGGAAATGGTTTAAGGTATGGTTTAGATTTTAAAGTTAGAATAGGATCTATTGTTTATGCTTGCTCATTCACATTACAAGCTCCGCCCTTTTTATTAGTGGAAATGCAAGATGAGTCACCATTCTAGTAAGCTATTTGTGTCTATTTGAAACCTGTGATACTGTGCTGACCTTTCTATCTCACTGAATTAGAATGACACTCTCTTTGATAGAACACTTGATAACAACATAGATAGATGTCAGTTAAAAGCATACTAAATGTGTAATATATTTTGGTATTAGATATAACCCTTTCAAGAGCTTTGCTGTAGTTCCCTGCCTTAACATCAAAGAAATTACACAACCTTTTATTTCTGCATCTGATTCTTGAGGGCTAAAATGTACTGAGCTGACAGCCCTGAACCACAGTGGTAATTAACTGTTATTCCGCAGATTTCATACCTATATTCACAAGTCTGAATAATGGGATCGGTTTGTTATGTTATTTTGTCTTAACCCTTAACATGATAAACTGCAGAGGGTACATAGTTCTTTGTAAGCTAAATAAAATCCATGTAGTGTTCCATGTCAACTGCATTATGTTTGTACATCTTGGAGTCATTTAATATATTTCTAATCAGCAAAGCAGCAAAGCAGCATGCAATGGTTTTGAGTGGTGGAGAAAATCAAAATCCATGTATGACATCTGTATTGAGTTATACATCATAAAGCCATTGGATTTTCTTCTAATCAGCCAAGCAGCATGCATCAAATGGAAATGGGGGCCTTCACTCCAGTTTACAATAAACAAATATTAACAGGGGGCCTTCAATCCAGTCTACGATAAACAAATATTAATAGGGGGCCCTCACTCCAGTTTACGATAAACAAATATAAATAAGGGGCCTTCACTACAGTTTACAGTAAACATATGAAAATAGGGGGCCTTCACTACAGCTTACAGTAAACAGATGGAAATAGGGGGCCTTTACTACAGCTTTCTATAAACATAAGGAAATAGGGGGCCTTCACTACAGCTTACAATAAACATATAGAAATAGGAGGCCTTCACTACAGCTTACAGTAAACATATGGAAATAGGGGGCATTAACTACATCTTACAGTAAACATATGGAAATAGGGGGCCTTCACTACAGCTTACAGTAAACATATGGAAATAGGGGGCCTTCACTACAGCTTACAGTAAACATATGAAAATAGGGGGCCTTGACTACAGCTTACAGTACACTGTGGATGTCAAGTGGAATGTATATAGTCAATGTCAATATTTCTGTGAAATGTGTGTAGCATGCTAAAAGCTTTCAGTTGTGACTCACTTGATGTGTCTCACTTGATGTGACTCACTTGATGTGTCTCACTTGATGTGTCTCACTTGATGTGACTCACTTGATGTGTCTCACCTGATGTGTCTCACTTGATGTGTCTCACTTGATGTGACTCACTTGATGTGTCTCACTTGATGTGTCTCACTTGATGTGTCTCACTTGATGTGACGCGTATCAAATGGCATCTCTTCCACATGAGCCACACCAGTTCAATGCTTCAATGCTGGTAAAATATTGCCATTTGAGACATAGATTTTAATGAAGGTTTCATTAAGCTGTCAAGAGCTGATTTAAAGATATACTTGAGAGCTGTTCAAAAAGCAATACGTTTTGAAAGCAATGCGCTTGAGCCTAAATGAGACAATGTTTTTTGTGCAGCAAGTTATAGAATTCTGTACGTCATACTTTTTGTAAAATCCTGGAAGGCATCTTTAGGTTTTTTTAAAACTGCTACCAGAGGTTACTTCTTCTTAATGATCATTGTTTAAAATATACTGTAGACGAATTCATAATGTTTTTCATCTTCATTAAAAAGGATGATTAAAAGAATTCTGATTCATCAGTATGTGAATGTATGCATGTATAATTGAAACTAAAACTTATAGAGTTACTTGTTCAATAAGCAAAAATGAAGTCTTGTCATAACACAAGTATTATGAAGCCATCATTTGAAATAATGCCTTGACCTTCATTCTCTGCCAAGAGATCATACCATATCCGATCCATATTCAGAAAGGATCGACATGAGTGACTTTCTTTTTTTTCTCTTACCGTATCTGTTCCTTTTTTAGAGGAGGTGCTGACACGATATTTGATACTAAGACCTAATTATAAAATTATTGGCTTTGATAATCTGATATTGATAGTCAAATAGGTTGTTAGGGTGACCTCAACTACAGCCTCAGTGCTACAAACATTAGTTCACTTTCTAATTGTGAACAGGCAGGTCAACCAGGCATTTATGTTGATGCTTTGTGGGTAGTTTGTATAAATTCCTATAATATGTACTTGGTTTCAATTTGTCAAATTGATCAGAAAAACATTTTCAGTGAGATGTGTGACATGAATCTTAGAATTAACCTTAACCTTAATCTACTAAACTTCCACAGCACACAGCGCTGATCTAGCACGCAAGCCATATCAAATGATTACGTATGTACATATCTTAATGTAGAAGGAGGTGTATGATAAGTTAACTTTGGCCAGTCTGAACACAGACAGGAGTTGAAGGAGGTGCATGATAATTTAACATAAGTCAGTCAGAACACAGACAGGAGTAGGAGGAGGTGCATGATAATTTAACATAGGCCAGTCAGAACACAGATAGGAGTTGAAGGAGGTGCATGATCATTTAACATAGGCCAGTCAGAACCTAGTCAGGAGTAGGAGGAGGTGCATGATAATTTAACATAGGCCAGTCAGAACACAGACAGGAGTAGGAGGAGGTGCATGATAATTTAACATAGGCCAGTCAGAACATAGACAGGAGTTGAAGGAGGTGCATGATAATTTAAAATAGGCCAGTCAGAACACAGACAGGAGTAGGAGGAGGTGCATGATATACAGCAACAATAGGAGCAGGTCCTTGAGAGTTTCAACTGTGTTGGCACAGAAGATTATGATAAAATTAAAGCATTGCCCATTCGCCCGACAATATTTAGCAGGACCTATCCAGACAGAATATATTAGAATCAGGATTAAAAACAGTATAGTTTGAGGCATATATCCTGAGCCAAGATCCAGAGATGGCCAGGACCCTAGATCCAGAGATGGCCAGGAC
>JACXGK010004351.1:0-38922 GCA_016801125.1 Novumbra hubbsi | reverse complement strand
GTATTCCCTAGATTACGTGTCAATGATGTATTGCTGCAGCCCCAGCACTCACCCTGTAAGGTATTCCCTAGATTACGTGTCAATGATGTATTGCTGCAGCCCCAGCACTCACCCTGTAAGGTATTCCCTAGATTACGTGTCAATGATGTATTGCTGCAGCCCCAGCACTCACCCTGTAAGGTATTCCCTAGATTACGTGGCAATGGTGTATTGCTGCAGCCCCAGCACTCACCCTGTAAGGTATTCCCTAGATTACGTGGCAATGGTGTTCCGCTGTGGATGTTGCTGGTCTTCTCGCGAGGTTTGTTTGTGGTCCAGCACTTAGAGAGTCGTTTTAGGAGAGCAGCATGTCTTGGGAAAATGACTCATTTGGACATATAATAATCTGTGGCACAAAAAGCCTCTACCTATGACTGATTTACTGACCTCAATCTCTTTTGATCTGTACCGCATATTATCATTTTGTTTTTTTATACAAACTTTTGATTTACTTTGCTTTAACATGATTTTATTTTGCTTTGCGCAGTCTGAGGAATCGACAAGTTTCTGCATTGAATTGGCCAAGCCCTTTTTTTAGGTCAGAGGCTGTGGTAAAGCTTAGCCTAATCACACTTGCCTTTGCATAATGATATACCTATCTTGAGATACAGGTCCTTTTGCCTGGAATGCTAAATCAGATTACTCACATTATCTCTGATATCATTCTGATGTGATAATTTGGGCTGCTTACAATTATTCATTATTTATATTAATCTGACAATTTTTTTTTAATATGTCATAAGACTTATCTGAACTACAATGTTATTAGATTAAGGCTGTCCAAATCTTGTAACCAAAAATAGATCTGGAAGATCTTTGGAAGTAGCCACCCATTGCCATGGGACTGGCTTGGCCCCCTCTGTGCTGTGCTTCAACTGTTTCTGAATGATGCATGTATTCCTAGTAACAAATAATGGGATGTTGTATTCCACAATATCACAAATGAGACAAGCATTCTAAATGTACATGACTTGCGAGGGCTGCATACCGAACCAAGGTAGACTGCCGGCCTTGCTGTCGATTACACACCATTGAACTCTGACTGCACACATCCGCACGTGGGAAACAAAGTATAGGATTGTTCTGCTGTGGTGTAGATTCAGGGGATTCAGTAAAGCGGTTCAGGAAACACGGCAACTCTACATAGATGTGTGCCGCTGCCAGAGATGGTAGCGGGAACACGGATTGTGGACGTTTACACTTTACTTAATGTCTCTGAGTAAAGGAATAGATACATCTGTTAAGGCTCTGGGTAGCACGTACACCTAATTTCCATATACTGAGGAATGTTTGAGTTCCCCTGTTTCCGCTGTCCTTGCTTTAAATAACTCCAACTTCCTGCTCTTTGAGGATTGATGGAAAATGTTTAATTATGGCTTCCCCTTCCAGAACAGCGTGGACAGCTGTACTTATTGTTCTGTTAGAGAAAATGTGTTTTCCTCCCATTGCTGTATTATTTTGTGTGGTCATCGCTGCACACAACGTAGCCCGAGGGCGCTAACGGTGAGTCAGTCCCCTGTGGGTTTATGTGAGCCCCTCGGTCGATGCCGGTGTGATCCAGGGCTGTATGCTCAACGTGTCTTGGCCTCGGGGGCTTTGGCAGACCATGCCGTCACCAGGTCTCCCATTGATGTGCTGATGCAGGTGAGGGTGACAATGTCAGATGACACTTTGGTTGATTCCTCTGTAGATGTCATATTACATAATTAAACTGCCTATTTGTCAGTGACTCGGGTACTATGGCGGGTCTGTTACACCATGTGACGTTAGACTTGTTCAAAGTGGAATTTACTGAATCACAGCAAAAACAATCTTATATTTTGGCTGACGTGCAAGTGTGTGTGTGGCCATTTTGCAGTTGTAGAACTAAAAGGCGGTGCCTGTTTTTGTTTTACCTTTTATTGCTAAATTAGTTTTTAGCGGTCAGATGTTTCCTGTCAGCGCTAGGTCATTTAGCTGGGAGGTGAAATGCATTAAACCGCGTGATGAGATGAGGCCACAGTGTTTCCTACAACATTTTGTGTTCGCAGCAGAGGCATTGATTGTCCCAGTAGGGATCCTGGGGCAGTTTCTTTTGTATAACAGCTGTCAGACAATCTCTTCTGGTGACGTTTGACAAAGCAAAGACAGGTTAGCTGTTTCTATTTACTGTGGCAGCAAGTGAAGACATCTTGAGGTTTGCATGTTTTGTTTGTTTGTGTGTGTGAGTGGTTCCTACTTGGTCTGAATGCTGACATCAAAGGGAACACATGGTAAGACGGAGCTAGCAGCAATTGCTATCTTGAGTGTGACGACTCAAGTAATGGTATTAGATTTCCCAGTTTCTAATTATTTTGCACAGGTCAATTTTTCAACACTCCACTACGGTAAACTATGAACACATTTTGTTTCTTACACTACTGTAAAAAACAGGAATTCATATTCATGATATGAAACTAAACATCCGGAATACTTTGAAAAGATTATAGGTTTTTGAGTGTTATAAATCACAACGACCATATACTAAAGAGTCCCCCCCCAGAATGCACTAGTTAAACACCAGAGCCTTGTGTCTACAAAGTTCTGTGACCAACTGGGGCTGGGTGTTGCCTCCACTTCAACTCCTCATTCATTTTCTCAGGCATCATTCAATACATTTGTAAGGGAAGCTATAGATTTATGTCTCATCATCAAAGTACAGAAAAGTGTTTGCAGGTTAAGCCGTGATTTCTGACACTCCTCAGCCGGTAATGTTACAGCCTTACAATCTATTTTTGTCTTGCCATGTCGGTGTAGATTCAGTACCGCTGCTTCAAATGAGTGGTGCAGGAAACACAGGTAAGACGTCACAGATGACCTTGGGTCACTCTAATGGTTTCATTAACGTTTTGCAGCTGACCGTTGCTAGGCAACGGATATTTCCTCTGTTGTCAAGGAAGCGGCAGTGCTCAGCCTTGGGTTACAATTGGTAATTGATTGGCCATTCTTTTTATTGCAAGGGAAACCATGCTATATTGCCCAATGGCAAAAGTCAAAATCCACCAACATCATTGGTAAGCTTGATTAAACACGTGTACTCTGTCCAATGTTTGTGAAGGACTAATCAGATTAATTCACATCAACTGCATCCCGTTTTGTGGGACCCCAAGGACGTTATACCTAATGTCTGACAGTAAACGATGCTGGATCAGGTCTCATTTCCAACCTCCTGTCCTCCCCTCAACAGAAGGGTGCGTGGGGGTTTTCACTCTCCGAACACTTGCCGGAACCGATGCCCGCCATCTTCATGTCCTGTTTGTCTCCCTCCCCAGAGCTCCAGAGATCATCCTCGGCCTGCCGTTCTGTGAGGCAATCGACATGTGGTCCTTGGGCTGTGTCATCGCCGAGCTCTTCCTGGGCTGGCCCCTCTACCCTGGGGCCCTGGAGTATGACCAGGTGAGTTCCAGCGTCTCCCTGGCAAGTCGGAGGCCAAGGCGTGCCGGTGGCCGAGGGGAGGAGGACGTGTGTGTGGCAGAACTGTCCGTGGAGCGCCATGTGTGTTGGTCCATGTGGACTTTAGATGGGGCTCAACTCTCTGCTTTCTTTTTTGAAATCCTGTTTGTTATTTCATTTGGTGCCTCATTAAGCATATGAACAGAAAATGTCTAATCTGGACATAAATGGCTTTTGAGTACGCGGCTTACAGGGGGATCATGGGAAAGCTTGCAGTTTTATGCTGTGGCGTTTGTGCGTTATGGGTTTGGGAGGGGGTGTCATTTTTGGGTCTAGTGGTCATTTGGACCATGACCAGGCCCTCCTAGTGCTTTGCTGACCATGAGCCCCCTGACCGCTGCACCACGCCAGCATTGGGTCCCGTTCCACACCACGCAGCAAAATGTATTTATAAGCCTAATGCTAGTCACACTACACACACACACACACACCAGACCCCCCTCTCAGTCTGCACCATCAGCAGGTTCCCACTCCGCCGGCCGCACTGTGTTTGTGCGGCGTTGTGGAGACCAATTGAGTCTCTATAACATCCAAATCCTCAAACCATAAACCGAGGCCGCTTAACTCTTGGCTGGCGTTGACATGGCGACACGGCACAGTGAAAGGAAGAGCCCCGCCTTGGAGCCAGGCACATGTCTGGTCGTGTAGCTGGGTCAGCCCTAAGGCGCGCCGTGTTGGCCATTGGAGGGTAGCCGTGGCGTGCCCTTACCCGGTACAACAAGGCCCCGATACCAGCAGGCAGGTTTATAGTCATAATGCCGCGGAAGAAAGAAGTGCGTTTGGAGAGGTGCCCGTCAGTAAGAGGCCTTTAAAAACACCAAGGCACCGTCTCTTGTGACGCTCTGCGAAGCCTTTATTAAAGTGGCCGAGGTAATGAAACGCAGCGTGGGCCACAGGGGGATGGTCGTACCGCCACCGCGTGCCAGATCACATGTCCAAACACGCAACGCCTGTATCAAATAATACCTTTACAATGACCCCTTTCATAGGCAGCAAATTGTTTCCTTTTTCCTTTTTCAATGTTTTTATTGTCCGCTTTGTAGCACCAAGTTACCAGATTATTTTTAATAAATGCATTTTCGTTTGGCATTTAGCTCAGCTCCTTTCTTTGACTCATTGGAACGTTGCCGTTGAAATGTTCCTTCCTGTTTAGCACGTGTCATGGCCTCTCCACCTCATAGCTAAGCTGTGGTAACGGCAGAGATTGGTGGGCTCGGTTCACCAAGGAGTGGTGCGACAAGTTGATGGGTGGTGAGGGGACTTTCCGTCATACTATGTAAAAGATGTTTAAGTAATCAGTTAGTGTGATGTGCCTACATACATTGGTTGTGGTTGTTACTACATCTGCCGTGGATATGTCAAGTGTCTCTCCCAAGCACATCGACCCGGGAAAGTAGCAGTGAATTAGTAGTTGCAGTGTAACCGAAGAGCAACCTGTATTTTGACCGGGGGTTTACTGAGATCACTTTGAAGTCTATTTACCAGACCTACAAGTGACCTACTGGTTATCTCGGATTAGCAGAGACCGCAAAACACGGGTTGGGGTTGAGTGTTGTTGTCCTGTGGGGATGTTCCAGAGGGTTGGGCGGTCAAGTGTGTTTGTGTCGGGCTCGTAATGTGGCGGTGACAGGATGCCTCTAATGGAGGTTTTGCTCAACCCCCCCGTGTCAGGGAGGAGTCACGTTGAGGGCCCTTACCACTTGGAGTTTACATACCAGCAGTGGCTGTCGCTCCACTGTTTTCCGACCTGCATTAAATCCAGTGGTCCTTGCTGTGGCCTGGTTCTTCTTGCACGGCGATGACACACAGGCTGGAATAATAATGTTTGTCCCCGTCCACAGATTCGCTACATATCTCAAACACAAGGATTGCCAGGAGAACAGCTGCTGAATGTGGGGACCAAGACGTCCCGATTCTTCTGCAAGGAGTCCGACTCACCCCCTCCTCCCTGGAGACTGAAGGTAACTGGCTGACACGGCCTCCAGAGTCTGGGTGTCACACGCCGTGAAGCACACGACCTTCTCTGTCCCCCAGGTGGACTTTCAGAGAATGTACGTCCACTGTTATCCCCTCTTTCTGTTGCCTGTATCCGCAGACGACCGAGGAGCATGAGGCTGAGACCGGGATGAAATCCAAAGAAGCCAGGAAGTACATCTTCAGCTGTCTGGATGACATGGTTAATGTGAGTACCGACCTGCCAACCGCCTGACGCGTTGTGAAGTCAGGACCTTAATTGATCCCGAAAACATCCATAAGATTCAGCTGTGGACACCGATGTGTTTTCCGCGGAGGCTAACCGAATCACGCCGGTTACGTTTCGCCCCTTCAGGTGAATCTGGTGCTGAACATGGAGGGTAGTGACCTGCTGGCAGAGAAAGCCGACCGGAGGGAGTTTGTGGGGCTTCTGAAAAGCATGTTGCTGATCGATGCGGAGAAGAGGATCACTCCCCCAGATGCCCTCAGCCATCCCTTTGTCACCATGCGACACCTCCTCGACTTCCCCCACAGCAATCAGTGAGTCTGGACTACACGTCCAAAACAATCCAATGAAAGCTTTTCCCTGCACGGCCAAGAAATGGACTGTAATCTATGATTAGAGACGGACACGGATCAGAAGTAGGCCACTGTGTTCTTCCTCTAATGGTCTGATTTGATTTTCTGTTGTGCCGTCGTTCCCTTCTTCCTCTCTGCAGGGTTCAGTCCTGTTTCCACATTATGGATGCTTGTCAGTCGCGGACGAACGCTTACGACACAATCAACCGCAACAAAGCCTTGTTCCCTAGACCTTCAAACAGCTCTGCCGGACTGCAGAAGGCCTTCAAAAAGATGGGATCAGTTCATTCTCAGGTTGTATGTTCAGCACAATTAGAAAATGCCTTATGAAAGGTGTAGAAGGTTTTATTAGAATGCTTGTGGTTGGGGTAAATCATCTTTATAGTTGGTGTAGATAGACTTGGTATTGATGTTCCCATCCATGGGAATATAGATGCTATTTCCTGGCTTTGAGGCTTGTGACACTGCTGCCTCAGTTCAGGTTCTGAACCAAATCATGTACAACAAATCATGCAGGCTTTAACACAATCTGCTCCATCTGTGATGCATCCTGGGATGCTGCAGACAGCGAATAGTCAGTTTGGGTGCAACGAGTCCTTTCAGCCAGCCCTCATCCTCTGCCCCCCCGCCATGCAAGGTAAGGATTGTCTCAGATCGTCCCATGGCCAGGCCGTTTAATGACAAATACAGAATATATTTCTATCAGTACTAGGCTTTGCCTCTTGTTTCGTAGGCAACCCAAACCAGCCGGGATATACAGTTAGGATGGAGAACACAATACCCATGGTGACCCAAGCCCCTCCCATACAGACTCTGCAGATGCGTCCTGGAGTAATGACTCAGGTGAGACTGGCTCATATTGGGGACATTAGTACACAGCGTTCCGAAGCCACACTTCATATGGGGGAGATCCAACGCTAGTCTGAGAACATACTCGCGGTTGTACTCATTCGACTTCAGGGGTTCAGGGGCTTCACGTACATAGTCTTCAAGGTGTACTTCTAGTAATACCTCTTTGTCCGTGCATGCAGCCGTGGTCGGGTAGAGGCCAGCAGATCCTGGTCCCAGCCTGGCAGCAAGTGGCTCCTCCGGCCACCACCAGGGCTTCTGACACTGTGGCTGGCCCACAGAGACTCAGCGACTGGGGGTGAGTTTCCAGCCTGCCCGCTTTAACACCTCAACCACGCTGTTCTCATCAGCTTGTGGAAAGGCCACGTCCGTCACGTTGTTGCTGTGGCTTCCGCAGGAAAGTACGGCAACATGGCAACCATTACAGCAATGTGATGCAGCCCCACCTGACCAACCAGATGACCATATCCGGCCCGCAGCCAATCAACATTGGCATCGCACACGTGGTGTGGCCGCAGCCGCAGGCCAATCAAAGGAGCCGGCCCGGTCACAACAGGTGAGGCGGCACTTTGTTTGCCCGGCTACATCTCGCTGAAATCCTGTCAGAGTTGGCAGGATTGAGTTTATCGTCGGAAAACAAATCACCTGTCCTTACAGAAGCACGTTATTTAACCCAGTCGATACACTCACTCTTCCGCCAATCAGGAGCGTTAACTACTCGCACAAAAACGACTTCCAAATCTCGAATTGCCGCACTCCGAAGATGGCCGACCGCGCTGGCCACACGGCGGGAGGCGATGGTGCCCACGCGGAGAGGCCTGCGGCGGCGGCGGAGGAGGAGGTAGTGGCGGCGGCGGTTCAGCCGGAAGGACCGCGCGTAGAGGAGGAGAAGGAGGCGGCGGCCCACGACAAGCGGGCGGGGTTCTCCCAGAAGCAGCGGCCACGCCCTCCCAGCCCCGCCCTCAGCGTGGTCAGCCTCAGCAGTGACACGGACGGGGAGGAGGGGGAGGAGGAGACCCCGTGCATGTGTAGCGGCAGCCCCGCCTGCGGGCCTTACCGGGGCTCTCTGAGCGCGGAGCGGCCGTGCTCCCTCAGCAGTCCCGACAGCACCCTCAGCACCAGCTCGTCTGCCTCGCCGCGGTCCAGCCCGTCCCCCCGCAAGAGGCCTGACAGGTACCGGCCGACTCCACCCAGAACGGAGCGTTTGTCGTGCGCAACGGGCGCTTGTGTGTTTACACGCTCGCTTTCCGGTGTCTTTCAGCATGTCTGAGGACGACGGCCACGGGAGCGGCTGCGAGACGGTGGACGGTTCCCCCGCGTCGGACTCCGGCCACAGCCCCTACCCGGAGAGCCGTTACCTGGGCAACCACCAGCCCCCGGACATTCAGGCACGCGTCTCGACCGCCGCCGACAAGGCCAGCAAACCCCCGGTGAAGACCATGGTGGTGCCCCCGATGAGGGTGGTCCTCAACAACAACAGGCCGGGTACGTATCGCTCCCCTGGCAGCGTGAAGAGGGGTTTGAAGTTCACCGGGGCGCGTCTCGATAACGTACCGACCGCTGACGTTAGCGCGTCTGCGTGATGGAAATATAACTGCGCCGATTTTGCGTTTGTATCTTCATGAAATACCACAAGTTCCAAATGATACCTTGTAAACTTACCAGTCCATCCAGTCAATCTGTGGGTAGTAGAATCACTGTGAGACATCCAATGGCTCTATCAGGACAACCTCAACTACACACAAAACCCCAGTGTAACATTTTGAAATGAATCAAAACATGACTACATGTATGTTTCAGAGCTAACTCGCCCTTCAGTGCACATTCTGACATCCTAGAGTTTAGTATGCAAATTCCATTCCCTCACCCCTTGACAATTATGAGTGAAACTAATCTCACAGATTAGTTCTCACGGTCAGAAACAAACCATCAAAGCATCCGGCTGGATGCTTCTGTAAAGAAATGCTCTTTATGAGCATACGCTTAGTATAGTTTGTCTGGTTGGAACTCTTTGTGCGAATGAGTGCTTTGTGAGCTTGTTAACGTCCGATTGATTGTCAAGGGAGGGAGTCTTTTCATGCAGGCCGACTGTGCTGATGTTTGCAGGACCCGTGGGCGTGGCAGGTGACTACCCCTCCTTAGTTGGTCAGAGAGGCTATTACAGGTGAACATGGCAAACTGGCCCTGGGAAGCCTGGGTACCTGGCTGTTCTCATAGTCAGTTGCTCCTGAGTGATCTAGTGCTGTTCTTCTTTCCCCCCAAATCTCCAGAATATACCTTTCCCCAGTTTCTTTGATGTGTTGGTTTTCATATGGAAGTCCACTGAGGAATGTCAGTTGTCATTCAGTCGGCTCTTGACTGAGACCAGCGCCTGCATTGTTACTGCCACCATTAGACATTGGCAATGCCAGAACCCTGGTCTGATCTGCCTCCAGCCATCTGCACAGTTACAGATTTACAAAGCATCATGACAGATTTCCTGTGATCTGTGTATGTTTTTACACAGTGTGGGTCTTGTAACGTTACGGTTTGTATTTAAAGTAACCAAGAGCAAAAACAACCGCTGCTCTAATCGAGCTGTGGATTGGCAGTGGTTGCCCTCTCCGCTTCTCCTTTGCCCCAATTCCGGGTGCTGTCGGAGGCGCTGGAGGTAAGTGATAAAGGGCCTGAAAATAGGCTGACCAGTTGAATATGGCATGTGTGTCCTGGGCCACCGTACGTGGAGGATCTGGTTGGGCACCACTGCGGGATGGGACATATGTCAGTGCCGCTTCTCTTCTTTCAGAGGGGCATAATAGCCTGGAAATAGACTCCATGTGCCATCTGCTGATGGTAAGCCTGGGACCCGCTGCCAAATGGAGCTCCTCTCTAGTGGGCCTTGAGGAGGGAAACCAAGACAACCGCCCTGACGAACAAACTCCATTTACTAGTAGCAAGGAAGAGCCGTTCTCTCTCTCCGTGTCTCCCTCTCTCGCTCTCATGTTTCAGAAAGGCATGCTCTGGTCCTCGGTGTGCTCTTGTGACCCGTGTTCCCCCGGGTGCTAACGGCCGCGGTCTGACTGAACTCTTGTTCCTCGTTTAGCCTTCGGGTCGTCGTGCCGGTCCACAGGACGCTGCGCCCCCGCACGGCCGAACCACCGCTCCGCGCCCCTCCATCCTCGCCCGCAGCCGATGCCCGCCTTCCCCCAGCAGCCTCCGCGCTTCGGCCAGGTCATTCCCAGCGCCGGTCTCGCCGGACCTTCGTCTTTCCAAGTGTCTACATGCATCGGTTCTGCCTCGGCATGCGTGTCCGTTAAAGTTGTCTCCTCCTCCTCCCCCCCCCTCCAGGTCCAGCGCTACGACTCCTCCCACAAGGAGTGGAACGGAAACTATGCGCCGCACCGGCGTCCGCACGCCTACGTCCCGCCCACGCTGCACGGCCACGCCTTCACCCTCCCCCACGGCAGCCCCACCCACGGCTCGGGGCCCCACCCACAGGCCGCCCTGTTTTCCTACCCCCCCTCGGCGCCCGTCGCCCACCTCCTGGCGTCGCCCTGCGCCCAGCGGCCCGTCCTCCAGCCCGCCTATGGCATCACCCACCTGGGCGGCATCGTCCACCAGGTGACCGTGGGCATCAACCACCGGCTGCTGCCCTCGCCCACCATCCACCCGCAAGGCCCGTTCCCGCCCCTTTTCCCCCCACACTCCTACGTCACCTCGCCGGCCTACGCAGGCTTCCCCCTCAGCCCCACCAAACTCAACCAGTACCCGTACCTATGAGCTCCAGCCAGCAGGGGGCGACCCGCTGGGAAATCAACAACCAAGGGCTTCGTCTGTCGTCCCTCGGGCGATGACAGAAAGAACCCCCGTGACCCCAAGACCTTTTGCTAAACGGCTGGTCGATGGCGAGGATCCAGTTTTGAACGTTACGCTTCAGAATCGGTGAATGATGATTACAAGTCTCCCTTTAAATGTGTTTTTGCACATTAGCTCTAAATGTGTCAGTTGGATGGAGTAGTGGACCTCTGAAAGGGGTGACGCCCCCGATTTGTATTGCCTTCTTCCTAGCATGTGTGTGAGTCACATTGCTTGTTTAAACCATCCCAGTCCACAGTGCTAGGACAGCAGATGTCTCCACTTTGTGGCGTCATTGTGGTGGTAAGGTGTTGCCTTGTTTCCTGATGTCATTTGTGTTACCAGTGTGTACAGTAAGTGATCTGAGAAGCTTGTTCCAAAAGCTGCATGTCTGCACTTGGGAAAAATATCTTGGCTTAGTCATGGCAGGGTTAGATGTTATTTCTGGGGTGTGTACTGTCAGACGTGAGCTGTTGTTTCTAGTTCCCACGCCTAATAGTGCCTTAGTATATGAGGTTGGTAAATCTCACATGGAGTATATACTTGTACTGGACTGCAGCACTTGAAATGTCACACTTATTGGCTTATGCTTAACGAACAATCAAATAAGTCATGTGTTTTTGTTCTCATTGTGTTTTTGATTAGCAAACCTTTGTTTTGCTGTCTTGATTTGCAGTGGCAAATGTTTATTTGGTTTGAACTTTTCCCGAATGAACTAATGTACTAAAGAAGATTGAATGTTTGCTACTGCATTTTAGTCACTGCATACTTAATTACTAACAGTATTGGCACTGCAATACAATCTAGATGTAACCGCTGGTTTGCTGTGCTACTGTATAACATTAATACCAACGTGGGTCATGGCAGTGACTGTAGACCAATATGCAAATTGCTTGCAGATGTTTATAATACAATATGTTTGGCGAGGAAAGTGTCAGTGTTTGCTATAGCCTACCCATCTAGCAACGTGCAGTGTCATTGCTGGACTATGTAGTGCTTGACCAGGTGTTTTGGTTGACCTAAAATGTGGGGATGTTTTTGCTTTTATTTTTACATTTTGGTTTTCCTTTGTTGAGGTTTGCTTATGTTAACTGCCTATTTTATACATTCCGTCAGGGAGGAAATATATTGTGTGGATTTTAAAAATATATATGTTTTATTGCTAGTGTGTGCATAATTATTTTTTGTTCGGTTTTCGTCTCATTAATTTCAATTAGGGCTGCACAATTTTGTGAACGTTGAATAAATGGCCACGGTTTTCCAGAAATACAGGTTGGAACACTTTGGATTTACCGTTTGTGCTCTCCTGATCTTATGAATTTCTGAAACCGGGAACATTTTAAAAGTTAACAGAATTCTACAACCCTACTTTCAAATGAAATGGCTTTTTCTGCACCAAAGACTAATTCATGTCCTAAGCAACGTAGCTAGTCTTTGTTTTTTTGTTTTTTCCCCCCATTGACTTCAAGTATACATTAGTCATCAAGATGGAATATAGGTTCATTTTGAGCATTTTGGGCAAATTATATGATACATCTTGTATCATAGATAAGCTGCTATGTACTGATTGCCACTTCAAAATAGCTGTGAATTCTGGGGATTTCTTACTCTGCATTCTTACCTTTGTATAGTTTTAATTAACATATTATTGAGTTGGGGTTTGTTTTAGTAGAGTATACTGAGTGGCATTAATACTTGTTTGTGCCTCTTTGCTTTGAAGTTTGAAGTGTCATAGTAACTACTGTATTACAAAGTAATGGATTTAGACATTTTACTTTTCTATTATGTTTTGGTGTGTGCATATAGCATTAGTATTTTATCTTGCTATGTACGTGTTGGATGGGTTTATTGCATACATTTATGTTATCACAGTTTTGTGTGATTTTAGTTATTGTTCTGTTAACATACTGAAAGCCTATAGTTTATTTGCATAATCATTGATTGGCACGTTTATTATACCATACAGATATATTTACTGCAACATCTCTATTTGGTTCCCATGGGCACATTGGGTTACAAAGATGTTTTCACTCGTTATATTTGTTATGAAACACATCACTTAGCACTTGTTTAATTCTCTCATAAGGTTTAGGTTAGGGGAAAATCCCCAAGATGTTCATGTAATTGCTCTGGTCTATGAACTGATTAGTCTAGCTATCTATTTTAATCCCAGGACAATGTTCTGATCCTACTCTTTGTATCTAAAGTGGATTGTGACAGATTTTCTACAGATATTCTTACCATAGTTGATCGATTAAGGAAAATGGGTGGGAATTACTTCAACGTTTCTGTCATGCCTAATTTTTCTACTTCAAATTATGACTTGTTTTCCCCTTTCCAATCATGCCTGCCCCTTTTGTGTCTATATTCTGTTACAATCAGACACGTGAACAGATGTTCTCTCCCTTCTGACAATGTTTTGAACTAGTGCCTTTTCAAGTTCGTGGCCCGACGGCTTACTTTGATAACTCTTGATAACAGTCATGTTTCCTGCTGAGGCGAGGCGTGGCAATAGATTTATATGTGGATCGACTCCGCGATAGAATGCTGTATTTCACGTCAGAGCAGTAGGCTGTTTGGATCAAGAACCCTTATGTTTGTCTCGGTTTTGCATATTTGCGACCAAGTGAGAATGCTTTGGAACTTGCATTTACATACTATTAGAAGTGACAAATACAACGCATCCTTCCTGACAAGCTTTGCGGGTGTTGATTGCTATCTTCAGTTCACAACGACAATGTTCACCTCTACCCCTGTGGTCTGAATCCATATTGCTTTTCTACAGAGTTTTCAAAACACAATGTTACTCTTAAGTCAGGGAATATTTTTAGAATTCAAACACCCAAGACACAGGTTTGTATCTTATTGGACTTACACAAAAGCAAAGCTTTACATACACAGTGAATGTATTTGTGGAGTGGGAAATATTTTGGTTTGCCCATGTGAAAATGTTTTTTCTTTGCCGTTTTTGGTGACTACAGAGAATTATATTGTGAGTGGGATAGATCTTCCACCGGGCAGCCGTCTGTTTTGATTGATCACTGGTCTGTATTTGCTTTAACAACTCACATACTCAAAGATTAGGTCCAAAGTTATTGCTTCTTGCAACTAATGTGTTATGACTTGCTATGATTAATTCAGGGTCTTTTGTATTGTCCAATATGCTACTGTATTCATCTTCAATCTTGACCACTTGGTTTTGATTGCATTGGATCTTGTTTGCAGTAATTTCATGTTAATTGAATTGGTATTACACTTCAAGTTATTGGGTAATTTATGTAAGATGCAGCATTTAGACTTAATAGCTAAATTGGAACTGTTACTGTTTTAATGTGTAGTTTTTGTGGTTTTATGATTTCTGTTTGTGTTTGATTTTTTAAGCTACACTAGTTTGCCATGTAGCAACTGCACTGTGCAATATTCAATATGAGGACTGGGAAAATGATTATTTTGGATGTAATGTCTCTTACAGTTTGCGGTCGTATTTCTCTCTAGTTCTCAGTGATTTTAATGTGACCAAGCCTTATGTACTTAGTCACAAAAAGCGGGTTTTCCTGGTGACTTGGTGTGTGTCAAATTAAGAATTGATGGTGTATTATTGTCAAGATTCACTTTGAATTAAAAAAATATCTATTGCTTTCGCCACGTTTTGATTGTTTGATGTGTCATAGTCTTGTCAGGATGCATGTTGGCTTTGCTAGCTATGATACAGTATGTTCTTTTTCAAACGAGGTACAACACGGTAGGTGACACTAAACTGCAAGTCAACGGCACCACCCAGTGCAAGCGGCGTAAAACTGCACTACATTTGGGCATATGCTAAACATGTAAGCTAGTATATACGGCAGGCTACATTACTAGGATGTATTTACTTGATATCGCGTTAATGTTTGGAGTGTTCTAAATTATTGTATACATGAATACAGGCTAAGAAGTAGAACTAAGATTTTTTTATGAAATTTCGCGGCCAAAATCTCAAGTCTCAAAAAATACAGCGCAGTTTTCTCGACGTGGCCCGCTGATGACATGTCCTATGAAGACTAATTGTAATTTACGCGCATCAAATGGTGCTCGAATTATGATGAGAAAGTTTCATGTTCGATAATTTTTTTGTGAGTTTGTTAATGTATGTAATGTTTGTTTTCGCCTACCTGTCCCCACTAGGGGTCGCATGCTACTACACAAGAGACAGGCGAATATGTTTTGCATTCAACGCTGGCGTTAGTGACGTGAGATTTTTCTCCAAATGAAATGATGGGTTTGACTGTAAATATATCGACGGGTGGCATGATTTATCACTTCTGTTTTCAACGGAATCAGTTTCAGTCAAAATGATGGCATTCAGTCTTATGGGTATGAGTGCGTCCTCGATTTTTTGCAGATAATAGCTTATTATGCGATAGTAGGTCGACGTGGTGCATGGTGTGTCCTACAGACGCAATACACACAAGTTTCAATGCTGCCGTTTTCTGTCAACCTCGGTGAGAGACGGGCCTACGGAGATCTTCTTGTTGTCCGCCTTGAAGGATTGGTCAAATGTATTTTACAAGATCAAGACCGTAAGATGTATCAAGAATAAACAAATGGCTTTAAAACATGCGCGTTACAGCCTCGACGATTTGATGGTCAGAGGAATAAACAATGCTCGCGCGCTTGTCTCTATTGAATGGATAGGTGTGGGGATGGGATCCACCTTATGTTTTCAGAAAAACGGAAAGACATTGAGACTGGATCGAATGTGGACAAAATGTATTTTATCATTTGGAATGGTTTTGCTTTTAACGCAGTCGGTCCTGGCTGCTGATGGTAAGACTTATTATATGGTTGTTTACAACCTGTTTGAGTAAAATCGTTTTCTTGCTTTGAAGGATAATCTAATTGGTCTTTATAGACATGTCAGTTTGGCTGTTTGACCTGTGGGTGAATTAGGCTTTTATTGTAGAAGTGTACTCCTAACTGGTGGTTCATCTGGTAGAACTCTTTATGATTTCAATTTAAGACGGTGAAGAAAGTAGCGTGCCTTCTGGTTAATTCTGCTTCTAGAAATGTACTTACTAAAAAACTGAATTGTACAAACGCAAACTGCATTGTCGTCTAAGGCGTGACATCAAATATACATTTTTATATCACAAAATGTTAAAATGTATCTTTGTGTGCGTAAACAATGGCATTTAATTGGGTCTATTAAAAAATCGAAATGGCTCACATGCAGTGTGATCTGACGCAAACATACAGGCTACTGAACATCATCAATCATTGGGAATGTTGATTTTCTATAATGCCGCCTCCCAACCAATTGTGTGTTTTGAATTAGCAAAACAATCGAGAGCCTTTATGCCTAGACTTGTGTGCGTTCAGTCATGAGTGAAATAACGTATATTTAAACTTAACCTGTTTGATCGATAATTTTTGGCAACAATTGCAGAGGTCACTGACTCACCTTCTAGAAAAATACAGGTGGAAGTGTTACACTCAACCGAAATATATAATTTATAATGCGGTCATTGATACGTGGTAAGTAGCAACATTATATCCCCCCCGTTTGACTTAGGCCCAGTGCTTATAAGTCAGTGTTTAGTGACTGTGACTTATTGACATAATTATAATTCATACAACATTTTGGGAACTGTTGATTTAGAAATGAAACATGTTTAGTCATCTCCGATGGTCACAATATCCCTCTCTTCCTCCATTCATAAAACCGCATTTAAACATCTTGGCATTTGGCTGTGGTCAGGGACTAGAACCACGTGTAGCTGTGAGGATTAGGTGTTTTTTCATTATTGGGGCACAGAGCGGTTCCTTCATGTCAACATGAAGCCCACTGTGCCTTGTTGCCATGGGAACTGTTCTGCCTAACACTCAGTTTTTTTCCTGACTGGGGAAATAGTAGTATGGCCAATCCTATCAGAATAACCGGGACAAACTCCAATTGTGAGATTTTAGACAATGGCTTAAGATTTTTATAAAAAGGATTTTCGATTTTGTTAGTGCATGCAAATTATGATGATTGTCAGTGTTAATTATAGTACAAAGGATTTCAAATTGTTTAACATCCAATAGTGGTCATAATGGAGAAATCGTACAATACATGCCAAGATCTACTGTTGGAGTGGGCTGCTGGCACACTAATAGAATACATAAAGGATCAGCACCACACTTTTATCAAGGGATTGATAGTTCAACCAATTACAGTATGGACAATTTGAACTTGATTCACGATAAGGTGCAATATTGTTTTTAGATTTGTTGCATTTCTGAGAAACAGATTTTTAATTCACATGTACTTTGTTAAATTTTACAATTAATTTCAGATACCACCTGATTATTTGAACATGATAGGCCAAAAATGCTAATAGCAGATCCAGGACAAGTATGAGGTTGGCACCAGTGCTGTAAAAAGATATGTTGTCAAACCCACTCATAACAGGCTAAAGAATTAAGTGTAATTTTAAAATTTCGAGGGACCATCCCTTTAATTGGTTGGTATTCCAATGAAAAGCCGGTGTGTTTATCACTGTCTCATGGCAGCTGTGGGTGGTCACATTGCACTGACCATAATAATGAATCTGTCTTTATCAATTACACTGATCAATTATGGTAAACAGAAATCCCATACTGCCGATAATGGCCTTCACAGTGTTTGTGTGTTTCAGGACATGCTGCTGAAATTGGATTCCTCCTCGGCCTCCACGATTAAGAATGTGCAGCTTTAATGCTGTGCTCCTCTTCCCTTTATACAAGACCATAAGAGGAGCACCACAGTTTGGATTATACAACAATGAAGTTGCTTGGGTGTCCTTTATTAGAGCAGCCCCTTACATGGCCTGCATAGCACCTTTCCCGTGCATTCTGCTGTGCTTCATTAGGGCGATTGCCTCTGCCACGGAGGTTAATTATGCATTGCTGGAGTCCTTCTCGCTCTTCAGATCTTAAATAGATATTTCCCCTGCACATTAAATACATTATGCATAGCAAGCCTCTACAAATCAGGTTGGAAGGATGAGCTTGTTGACTAATTTGATTTCTAATCCCAATTAGGTATAGTGTTTATTTTTCTGATCTTCGGGGAATTTTCACTAGTGTTCTAGACAGGGAAGTGTGTTCAAAAGAAAGGGATTTTTCGATGATGGTGTGTACACCCGTTGATGTTATACTGCATGTGCATATCTGTGTGTGTTTTAAATGTCTGCACACTTATTTTGAAGCTGGTTTTACTCCAGGCCAAATCTCCTGATTGAATACTGTACTGCTTTACTGCCTAGCATAGCGTATACCCAGGACATTTTCTCAGTGATTGAGTCCACTTTTTAATGCTGTTCTATCACAGGGACATGTCATAGTCACTCAAATCTGTACCTAACATGCTTGGATGTCCCCTGACAATATTGTTCATATTCAAAATGCAGGTTTTCTTTTATTACATTTCCCCCATCACAAGAACAGCGTTGACCCCAAACCAGCGCATTAGGTAACAGGGAGTTAACAGTAAAATCACAGCCAGAGAATGTTCTTGTCTCGCATGAAAATTTAATCACGCCCCTCAAGATTGAATGAAGAATATCCAGATGGATTTATCTCTCTATATCCTTGAACAGTTCTGAACTCACAATGTAATAGCACTCCCTCTCATTGTCGCTCAGGGCGACGGCTGTGTGACGTTCTTGATAGGCGCTGCATGCTAACGTTGTTCACTGGGTATTGAACTGGGAGGCCTCAGTACTGACTGAAGAGGGGAACGCAAAGAGGGGGCTGATGTCGGGCCTCAGCTTAGACCCGAGAAAACGACAAGATCAAACTAGAATAAACAAACAGGAATGACAGATATCACTGCTTTGATTCATGCCAACACTGACACACAGTAGGAACAGTGTATATTTATTTGACACAGCTTAACAGTTTGGAACTAGCGCTAACAGTTTAGTCCCAGATATTATAAAGGTAAAGCAAACAAAACCTGGCTGGCAGAACCCCAGTAACATTTCTGTTTGGAATTGAGAAAATTACTTTTTACTTCGGATTTAGCATCCATTTAGAACTCAGTTAAATCACCAGAGAGCAGTTCTAACGAATGTGACTCTGATGAATAGAATATGACATGGATTCCGTGGCACTGGCTATAAGAGCCCGAAAACAAATGTGTTTCCTATGAAGGGATGGAGTCACCGGATCATGGGTGACCTCTGTCAGATTAATGCTTCTGATTCCCAGAGACGATAATGAAATGGCTTCTGTGCTCACACCATATGCACCTGCAAATCTCCTACCACAGTAGCTTATAGAATAGGGCTTTGAGCCACATTAGGGGACGAGAAAGGGCAAAGTATGACTAGTGGTTTGTCATTGGACATGTTGAGTCACATGGGGTCCTGCAGCAGTTTTGGAATTTGTTATATGAAAAATCAATGCTTGGTTTCATGGTTGAAAGCCTATCAGTTGAAGTACTCACGCAGCACTTCCCTGGGAGAGGCTGGTGTTTGGGGATTTAAAGACTGTGTTTGGCTGTCTGAGCTTATATGAGGAGTTTATAAGTGCATAATAAAACAATAGTTTCAGTATGCAGTGACTTCCATGGTAACAAAGAGGGCCTACATATGTTAAATTCACCAGGGTGACCACATGACAAAATTAAGGGACTAAGCATGAAATTAAAATAAATAACAATATTGTGTAAACATTCCTATGGAGTGTTTCCCAGCTTGATCTTGAGATTTTTACTTTCAGATGTATGAGAAACAAAAATTATATTAAACATTTGAAAGAAAATGTAATTTGCCTTAAGAACATTGCAGTTGCATTTTCAGTAACAGCATGGTTGCTTGAGCTGTTTGTTGTTTCATTCTGTTGCCAGACTTTGCGTTTACACTATGTTGCCCTAAATTGTTTGTGTGCATGCGATTGTCACTTAGCAGGTGCAGGTAATGTACGGAGATCTGATTGTACTGTACCCCACCGACAGTTAAACCTAGTGACGTTACTGTGAATTTATCAGATGATCGGATCTCTTACACGTAGCGCAAATAGAATCCTACAGCAACAGGACATTTAAATGACTGTGGATTATAATTCATGGAGATCTTTCCTGTAGGTGGGGGGTGGGGTTGATGCATTTTGTTCAGAAAATCAAGTCTGAAATGTCTTGTTGGAAATTACTTAAAATGTTTATTTGTAAAAATGTGCTTTTAGCACGTCCTGCATTGTAGTAACATTTGACTACCACACAGTGATCAATTGTGGATCCTACTCTATGTCTGTATGAGACTCACAAGGACAGCCTGACAATTAAAGTTGAACAAATGCGGAGTTTAACATTTCCAATGTCTAGGTTTCTCATCTAGTCCCCTGATGCCAGTAAGGGTTAGGGTTAGTCCTTGGGTATTTGAAGTGTGTTTACTTCGCAATGTTTTTGTTTGTGGGTGGTGCTGTCTATAAGACTCTCATTCACTTTTAATACGTCTGTGATAACCTGTGGCCCACTGGGACTCTCCTGCTTCATGGGAAAGCCAAGTGCATCTAAAGGTGTTTTTTTTGGATGCACAGAGGTGACAGAGTCTCCAGTTCTCACCCTTCCAGTACCACAGAAAGCTCTCTGTATTTTAGTTCCTCGCCGCCGTTATGCACACCAAAGATTGCGCTGCTACACTGAGCCCGACTTCTAATACAACACCAGAAAATATCAGCTGAAATCCAAGCTTTGGCTATTGTTGTCTTTTCACAAGCCATCGTGTTCGCCACAGAAAGAGAGGCAAGATGAGGATTTAGCTGTTCACTCAAGTGGATTTATCGTGACGTAATAGGGCTTGCTGTATTCCTTCCTGTGTTGCTTTTCATGATCTACAGTGCTAGTCGAGAGCTCTGCCAGCAGCATCACCCTGTCTTTCCCCTTTCAACTAAATCAAAGGCTCGCAGTAGAAAGACCAGAGAGCCTGTTATGTGAACGTCAGTGACTTGTCTTGGTGGCTGCCTGCCTCACCACCGTATGGCCACATAGTTAGCGGGATCATTTCCCCTCTATGTACATGTCCTTATGTGACCAATTGGAAAACTGCTGTGGCTCGGTGTCTCACTTGTGCTGTTTTTGCTAGACTGCCCGACCTACCCCGTGCCCGGGAAATGGTCACATGACTGTCTCATCCAGTCATATGGGACATAAGCGTTGCCAGTTCAGATGAGCTGCTATCCTTCTGCATCACTGACATCTCGAAGACATTTTGTTCATGACACCCTGAAAACATCTTTCATACTTGTGCTAGTTACCTTCTGTATTCCTCCAATTTATTACATTTTCCAGTCCGTTTAAACCTAAATCATTTATGTCTGTGGGTTTAAAGCTTCCCAGCAGTCTAATTAGTATTTACTTTGCAAGCTTGTGTTTTGATTATGTCACGATGATGCACTAAGCTTTGTTAGTCTTCAAATATTAATAGGGTCTATTCCGTATGTATTGTCAATTGAAATGACTTTGTCCATTTGGCAGGCGAGCTATTCCGACTGTGGCTTTGTGTGTGTGTGAGGTTTGAGGTGCCACAGTGTGCCCGCCGTACTCTTCCATGACCCACATGACGTCCACTTGGGTCACACAGAACCCGACTCCCACAGGGGATCAGACAGAATGTATGGTTGTGTTTGTCCGGCAGCTGTAACTCTTTCCACACGGGGTGAAGCAGCGACACATTGTCTTGTCATTGGCATTCCTCAGCTTTCTAAAAACATTTAATACTCGCCTCAATCATAAGCCGTGAAAAGCTCAGGCTGTCATTTGATTTTAGTTTAGCATTTATGTGAGTAAGCGGGCTGTAAATGGATCGAGTTTACTAATACTGTATTTAGTGGGCTTTTACAGAAAAGTGTGGAAAAAAAGTTGAAACGTCTCTATCGTCAGACCTTCACTTATGGCAAAATGTTACCTAGGAGACCGAAGTATACTCTTTTTTGCTTGCAATTACAGGAACGTAGGTGGGTTGACGATTTACATTTTTGATTTCATTCATTAGTTATGTTTTTCTGGCACTAATCACACCGCTACCGAATCAGTCTGGATGTTTTTTCCCGGCTATTTCTGTAGACGGAATAACAACAGTCCATAGGCTGCTATTGGTCTTGGCCTGCGGTCTGACCACACTTTGCAGGTGTCTACCCAGTAGCGCTCTGGGTCAATGGAAGCCATATTTTGTAGTGTTGAAGAACAAAATGGGGAAATATCAGTTAAACTTGCTCACCGCTCAAATCTGCCCGTCAGTCACTGATGCACAATAACACTTCCTGATTCCCTTTGCTGTCTGATCTTGAAGGATTAGAACAGAGGTGGGATATGCAGTACATACGTACATACGGACCTACACGGTCTGGACGGCTGCTGATCTTCTGTTCTGCCTAATCATTAATGCATCCTTTTGACCAGGTCTAAATCAGATCTTTTTTTCAGGGAAAGAAAAATATTGCATAAAAACTGGCTTGTACTTGTTTCCTATCGCTGAGTGCGTTTCAATGTGTTCTTCACATTTAGCGTGTTTGGCTCTTGCAATAACTACTCAGAACTGGCATGGTGAATGTGTAATTGGCCCTGTAAAACCTTCCTGTTGGAGGTATACTTCATCTGTAGGCGCACTGTTTAACCCAGAGACAGATGGGCACTATGAATAGTTTCAGGAAGTGTGTGTGTGTCCGTCCTGTGGATAAAGGTGTCACTCCTCGGAAAGCACACCACACTGTCTCTGGGCATTCTGTCTTGGGTTGGACACTTCCCCAGTGCCCGTACCTCACCACCGGTCCCCGTGCGTTTTTCTCATCCCTGCTCCAACGGCTCAGCGTTCTGCATGGGCAGAGGGTCTCGGTGTAACCCAGGACTACAATGGCTGCCATGTGTTGTCATATTAAACCAATGGAGGAGTTCCACGGCACGCCACCGTGGTTCTGCCTTGTGGTGATCTCTCAGCACTTCCCGGGCGAAGGCCCCATATGTTGCACCCGGGCAGAGCAGGTGGCTTCTGCGGGAGGACGTGGAGAGACTTCCTCGGTGTGTCCCGTCTTAGAGACGATGAGTGGCGTATGCTCACGTAGGGCTTTTGACGATTAGTCCGTCTGAGCTTTTGTTGGATTTATGTTGGCTGGTTTGTGGTTGACTAATTGTTTGAGTAGAACAGTTCAGTGGGCAGTGTTAATAGGAGACAGTGCACATGTTCTATATGGATCCTGGGGATGTTAGCATAGGGCCTGATGGTACAAAGCCAGCTTGGTTCAGAAATCCTTCCTTTTAATTAAACTATCCTCAGATGGATAAACTGAGAGTGTGGGGGAATTGTGTGCATGGAAGTACAAATGCGCTCCGGAGGTTTGGCGGTTTTCCATCGGTTATCTTACAGAAGGCAATACAGTGTGCCTGGGGCCTGTAACTCATTGTTTTCTTGTACTGTACACCAGGAAAAATACCTTGAGAAATAGCACTACCATATCAGATTTAATGTGCTAGTTTTTTCTTGTAGGTTGAGATTATACTGTATGTTTTTAAATCTCAGCAGCTGCTTATGTTTTTGCCCCAAGATATGTACTTGGGAACATCTGAATTCATTCCCTACGCTTGTCCTGAACAAAACGTAAGTGACCTACTTAAAATAATTATTCCTCTGTCACACAGCTTCCTAATACTGCTCCTCGATGACTAAGAGGTTTTGTGTCCTGACATGGTGGGAAGTCAGTTTCTTCCCGCACAGCTCGTATCGCAATGGGAGGGCATAGTCGGGCTGCATTTTATAGAACGTTATTTCTTATTTTGTTCCGGAAATAGCCGTCAGTGGTGAGACACGAGGGACTGTCTGGGCGTCATCATAGGCCCTGTGGGATTGATGAGTCAAATGCAGAATGGATGTGTGCCTCCTAGTTAAGGTGCACTTTTATCCTAGATTTGGTCTACCTATATCCTTGTTAAGGTCCACATCTATCCTAGGCAAGGTCTACTTATATCCTTGTTAAGGTCCACAGCTATCCTAGGCAAGGTCCATTTCTCTCCTGGTTAAGGTTCACTTTTATCCTAGGCAAGGTCCATTTCTCTCCTAGTTAAGGTTCACTTTTCTCCTAGTTAAGGACCACTTTTCTCTTAGTTAAGGTCCACTCTTCTCCTAGTTAAGGTCCACTTTTCTCCTAGTTAGGGTCCACGTTTCTCCTAGTTAAGGTCCACTTTTCTCCTAGTTAAGGTCCACTTTTCTCCTAGTTAAGGTCCACTTTTCTCCTAGTTAAGGTCCACTTTTCTCCTAGTTAAGGTCCACTTTTCTCCTAGTTAAGGTCCACTTCTCTCCTAGTTAAGGTCCACTTTTCTCTTAGTTAAGGTCCACTTCTCTCTTAGTTAAGGTCCACTTTTCTCTTAGTTAAGGTCCACTTTTCTCTTAGTTAAGGTCCACTTCTCACTTAGTTAAGGCCCACCTTTCTCTTAGTTAAGGTCCACTTTTCTCTTAGTTAAGGTCCACTTTTCTCTTAGTTAAGGTCCACTTTTCTCTTAGTTAAGGTCCACTTCTCACTTAGTTAAGGCCCACCTTTCTCTTAGTTAAGGCCCACTTCTCACTTAGTTAAGGCCCACTTCTCTCTTAGTCAAGGTCCACTTCTCTCTTAGTTAAGGCCCACTTCTCTCCTTGTTTTCCAGATGAAGGGCATCATAACAGGTCATCGGGAAATGCATCTCTGCTACAGGATCCTGTCATGCCCTCCAACCTCACTGCCTGGGCCACGCCAGTGGGGGATGGTCCCCGTGCCCTCCCAGCCACGCCCACGGGCACATCAGCCCCAGCGGAGGCGACAGCAGGGGGCACCAGGGAGCAGCCTTGGTCCTCCTCTGTGCTGACCCACCTTGCTAGCACTGACCAGCAGCCCCAGGCGCCTGGGCAACTGTCAGTGACGGCTAACGCCTCCTCAGCTTTCAGCGGTGACAATCAAACCACAGGAACAACAGACCCCTCGTCTATAGCCCCTGTAGCCAACGGCGACTCAAACATCAGCTCTGGTAGGACCTGTTTCACACAAGTCTGTTAGGAAGTGTTGTTGTGTATGTAGGTTGCGTTGTCTGTGGAATAAAGAGTCTTCGGCTCCTCTTTCGTAGTCTTCGTCACTGCCGTCATTACACAATGTTTTGTTTTGCAATTTCATTCCATATAACCCTGCCCCATTCCCTTCATTACCTTCTCCGGTGCCTGCAGCCTCTCACCCTCTGACATCATCATCCTCGCGGTATGTGACATCATCTGCATTTCCGAAATATTCCGCTGCTATGAGTCACCTGACGTGACTCGTCGTGACGTCACACCAACTGGTTTGTCGGTTCTGTTTCAGAGGAGGCGTTCGGCGATCTGCCTGCGAACCCAGATTTGCCCACGGTCCCGGGGCTGTCCTCCCTGGCCACGCTGGGCGAGAGTGACGCCGCCCCCCCGGAGAACGTGACCGCTCCGTTCTCTAGCCACGCGCCGAGTGCTACTCCACCGGCAAGGGCTCCGGCTAACCGCACCTCGGCGTCCACCACGACGGCACGCGCCCGCCCGACGCCAGACACTGTGACCAACGAAAGTCTACAGCTCACAACGGTCACCACCACCACCGTGACGCCCCAAACCGAGCCAGCGCCGACCACGGAGGACGTTACGACCACCACATGGACCACTACGACCACGGAGGAGGTAACCACCCTCCTGGAGACCACGGTTGCGATGACCACAGCTGAACCACCCACCACGACCACGACCGCTCCCAGCACGACAACAACTACCACTGCGCTGCCGACAACCCTGCCCAACACGACCACCAAAACTGCGGTCGCCACCTCTGGAGTGACCACGACCGAAACCCCTCCCACCAGTGCTGAGGAAGACCGTCTACCATGTAACATCACTGAGAAGACTTGGGTGAAAACAGGTGTGATGTTTCAGTTTAACGCTCTGCCTGAGCGCTAACATGTTCCATGTTGTTACTTTGACTTGTTACCGTATCTTTACGACAACTCACGTCCGTGCGTTTTCTCCTCAGTTTTGTCCATGCAGCTGTGGAGGAACAGGCTTGATATCATCGTGAGGGAGAATCTGTCTAAAGGGCTCACCCATGCTTTACAGAGGGCTTTCAATGACACCAGTATTTATGTCCAGGTCAGCGTTCTTCTGTACTCTACTGTCTGTGTTAGGAGACTTTTGTTGTTCTGTACTCTATTGTCTGTGTTTAGGAGACTTTTGTTCTTCTGTACTCTACTGTCTGTGTTAGGAGGCTTTTGCTCTTCTGTACTCTACTGTCTGTGTTAGGAGGATTTTGTTCTTCTGCACTCTACTGTCTGTGTTAGGAGGCTTTTGTTCTTCTGTACTCTACTGTCTGTGTTAGGAGGATTTTGTTCTTCTGTACTCTACTGTCTGTCTTATGTGGCCTTGTCTTAAATGGGAAAGAGGTAGACAGGCATTAAGGCTGTTCAATTGCCATTTGAAATTCAAACCGTAACTCAGAAAGGGCAAAAGAAATGACTAAACCAGTTTTGAGCATGGAATGATCATCATCATCTTAAAAACGACAGCTCCAATGGGCTTCTCATGCACAAAAGTGTTAAGACTTTACTCAGGGGGCAACAAACAAAAACCCTCCTGTCTGCTTTGGTCTTGTGGCTGAAAACAGCTTGTTTATAAGAGATGGTCACAGGAGAGTAGAAAAACCATGCAAGCTAACAGCTGGGATATACAAAAGGGGTTTACTGTTTCAGCACAACAGCGGACATTTTCTTCTTCCCTTTCTGTTTTGTTTCCTGTTCACAATTATGGTCTCATTGCAACAACTCCTCAGAAGATGTGTAATAGTCCTTTGAGACGTTTTGTCCTCCATTCTGCATCTCACCAGCCATCAACCATGATTAAGCTTGCAGGTTCCCGACCTACCACAAGGAGTCGCTAGAGCATGACAAAACAGGGCAGCCCTGTCCGTCATCCACCCCATCAACCCCCGGACGCCACTGAGCCAATTGTTCCCTAGTCTCTGCTAGATGTCTGTGTACTGTCGGTATGCCGTGACCAGGATCCTACCACCTGATCGCAGTGACCCAGCTGTACTGTGAGGCAATAACTTAGACCACTGCGCCCCTCAGGAGCCCAGAAGGGCTTTCTGGAACTTGCCAGTACTCCACACAGATGGGGTATTACAGCAGCCCACCTCAGCGACTTCCACTCCTAACAACAAGAAAGTGAAAAACACAGAGTCCAGGAGTGGAACCCATTGTCAGGTCTAATGAATCGCGATGGGCCGGCCCAGTACCAACACCTCAATCCAATGGATGTTTGGGATGAGATGAACCTGGCTGTTCGTAGCACAAATGTACCTGTGTCCATTGTTAAGGACCTGCCTGATACCATTGCTTCAACAGGAACCGACATACCAGAAGAATGTTTTCCACGACTCGCAGAACCCATTCAAACTGTTCCGGAGGCAAAGGGTCTGTCCTAGTACCAGATGGATGTACTTAATAAACTGGCCATTAACTGCATCAGATATGGTGTGTGTCAGAAGCCTTAAATGTTGCATCTGTCATCTCCCATCTGTTGAGTCAGCATGTCGGTTACTGCATCTGGCTAATCAGAGCATCAGAGTGGCTCACCACTCCTGGATGGTCACTCCTGTAACTACAGTGGTTTATTTACCTCGTCTGGTTTCCCCAAACTCTCACTGGGATGGCAGAGTAAATTGAAGTGAGCCAACGGTAAAAGTATTTCCATATGATGATAAATGGCCTCTCGAATTGTGAATTGAAGAGGCATTATAGAGAATTTGAAGACAATGGCTCTTGTGGACCCTCTCAGCCCAATTAGTAAAATCCTCTTTTCCCAGTGTTTCCCCTTCAAAAATGTCCATTATTCTGCTCTGTTTTTTCCCCTCTGTGTTTCTTTCTGACTTACAGTCCTCAAACACAACTATTAATGTTTTGGTCTTCCCCGCCTCTCTTTCTTTCTCTGTCTCCCCCTCCCTTTGATGGCTGACTCAGTTTAAGCATTGATTTTCTGCCTGTGCTGTCAGTCAGTCTGTCTCGGTGCCGTCTCTCTCTGTCTGCCTGTCTGTCTGTCAGAGTTGCAATGTATCCTAGGCCTTGTCACCTCTCAACATGAGTACCAATAAATCAACCAATCAATGTATTTTATTAAACCCTTTTATAACTTCAGAGTTTTACAAAGTACATATAACCAGCCTGAAAGAGCGCACAACAAGAACAGTTGCATAGTGACTAAGATGGTCAGAACACAGACAGAAACCTAGCAATTGAGCCGGACTCAAGCAGTGGCAGTAAATGACCGTTTCGCCTCAACGTTCAGATGACCAGCAGGTCAATGAATGCAGACTGACTTTAAATGAAGAGCGTCTGTGTCCAGAGTATTTACGCAGCACTCGTGTATTATTTCTAAGCCTGGTGCTAATCAGCAAGGGACAACGAAAAGACCTGTGTAGTTGGGGCTATCTGACACATACCGGTGGAGACTGGACCGCGGCTGTTGACCCACCGCTGCGGTGTTGTGTGTCAACGAGGCAATCGCGATATAAACAACGGTATTTCTCTTCGCAGGTTGAACGCGACCTCTGCAGCCCTCACAATGTAACCCTTGGGTACTACGTAACCAGTGGGAAAACGGTTTACATAGCGTCTGTGGTGGTGGAGACGGTAAATGCCTATGGCTTCGACAAAGTCCTGGCAGACATCCGGCAGCACAGTCCTCTGGTGACGGCTGTTCTGGTCCCGGTGGCCCACTGGGCTCCCAGGCTTAGTGTTCACCTGCAGCTCAAAACCGGTGAGGCCCATAAGGAACACAAGGAACCCTGCGTAGTTATGGGGGCGTTCATATGGGAAGCAAATGTAACGGAGTGTACATTACTGGTACGTGTATGGATTGTCGGTCTGTGTTTTTCAGTTCTCAGGTTTGTGGGCCCAGCGGATAACATCTACTCATGTAGTTTTGTTCAAATGATGGAACAGCGGTTGGAGAATGCATTCGAGGAAGCCCAGGACAAAGTGCTGGAATCTTACAGCAGGCTTTCCGTTGAGGTGTTCTTCATATTCCGTCACACAATTAGCATACCTGATCACAGGAGTCTGCAGTTACCTCAACGATGTACGATGTTGTGCAGCAATATCCTCGTGTTGTTGTTGTCCAGATCCAGCGAACCTTCCAGGCGGTGGGTTCTCCGGCTGTATCTCTGGTCTACGTGGTCAAAAACCAGGACGCTGTCCTGAATGGAACTGTCTCCAGCGGGCTTCTCAATCAGCTGACGGCAGAGCTGGTGGGCTACTTCCTCTACTTCCCCCCGCTTGTCATCGCTGAGCGTGAGTGCCCCACCGCCATCATGGGATGGCGGGAATGACATCCGAACAGACTGGTGGTGCGGTCTTTTTGTCTTGTCCATTGTTACATGTCAACCATCAACAACAGCGCACGGGTTTGTGTGTCCATTCCAGGAATGATCATAGGATGTTTTGGGTGCATCCATTTACTGTAATACTATATCCTATAAGTCTCGCCCTTTGAATCACCTTGTGTGTACCTCTGTGTTTCTTCACAGAATGGTAATATTAGCGTGAAGGGATCAGATAACGTTCTATTTATATTGACGTCCTGCATCAGGATTTCACCTCCTGCTAGCAAAGCTATTCCCAATAGAATATTCTATGCTTTTCTAGTTTCAGCATAGTGTAAAACGGAGTGTTAGTAGGAATAGGGTGACTCTGCAAAGTCAGAGGCAACATGGCCCAAAGCCAGCTGCGTAATGAGACAGGTGGAATTCATCAGGCATGTCCAATGTTAAGCAGCTCTTGTCTCTGTAACCTCCCGCTGCCTGTTGCAACCTCCCCCTGCCTGTTGTAACCTCCCGCTTTCGTTGTAACCTCTCTGTGCCTGTTGTAACCTCCCCATGCCAGTTGTAACCTCTCTGTGCCTGTTGTAACCTCCCGCTGCCTGTTGTAACCTTCCCCTGCCTGTTGTAACCTCCCGCTGCCTGTTGCAACCTCCCCCTGCCTGTTGTAACCTCCCGCTTTCGTTGTAACCTCTCTGTGCCTGTTGTAACCTCCCCATGCCAGTTGTAACCTCTCTGTGCCTGTTGTAACCTCCCGCTGCCTGTTGTAACCTTCCCCTGCCTGTTGTAACCTCCCGCTGCCTGTTGTAACCTCCCGCTGCCTGTTGTAACCTCCCGCTGCCTGTTGTAAACTCCCGCTTTCGTTGTAACCTCTCTGTGCCTGTTGTAACCTCCCGCTGCCTGTTGTAACCTCCCCCTGCCTGTTGTAACCTCACGGTGCCTCCTGCTCGTCACTCTCTTTACTTGTTCTCTCTTTCTGTTTGTTAATTCTTTCTCTCTGCTTATTTTCCTCTCAAGTTGTTCTTTCTCTTTTCTCTTTCACTCTCTGTTTTTCTTCCCTCTCTCTCATTCTGTTTCCTCTCCACAGCACTTGAGTACCACAATCTGAACACATCTGCTGTCACCAAGCAGTACTGGGTCATCACAGGTAACTACAACTATTGATTTTTGTCTGTCAGTTCGTTGGGAGGGAATTAAACGTAGTTCCCCTTTTCATGTACTTTTATTTTTAAGCGTGTTCTGACGTTAAACGTGAGTGTGGTGAACATGGGTAGAAGACCACGGAAATGGAGGTGTGGCAGGGGTGTGTTTATGGCGATGACGTATACTGATCTTTTCTTAATCCCATCATAATTCCATCACCTTTACACACAAGGTAACCCCTGAGGATGGTTGTGTGAACCTATTGTTTCCTAGTGGGGAAACATATTTCCAGGGGTACCCTGGAATTAGTCAGCTTTATCCTGGTAATCAACTGAGTTTTGTCTTGTCTCGCCACGATCTTGCACCTCCTTCTAATGGCGTGTGCGTCCGTGACCTCATTTGAGGTAGAAGGCCCGAAGAGTCAGTCCTTCAGATATGCAAGGTTCGAAGTCTAGACTTCTTTGTTGAGCGAGCAGTGTGATAAGGCAAGGAAAGCTGTCCAAATGGGTAGAGTTTAGTCATAACAGTTTGATCGTTTTACATGGTTCAGTATTTGGCAGCGTCATCACCCAGTTTCGAGTGCGGAAACTCGAGGAAAAAGCCATGGTATTGCATACTGTTTCGCTTTTTTAATCATATACACTCAAACATTATCATGGATTGAAGAACATAATGCGTCAATTTTAAGAATGAATCCAACCACTGTTATTTAATTTTGTCCCTAAAGTCTCTCCAAACACATAGATTCTAGATAGCCATCAGAGGTCTCGGTCTTATATAAGAGGGCAAAGGCAGTAGTCAGTTCAAAGTCAGTCATTCACTTTAGTACAAAACATGTCAGCCTAAACTAATGATTCAGTCGTGCCTATCAAAGCCAAGAAGGATTTGAAGCTCTGATAGACACTACCTGTTCCTCAGCTTAACTGTCCATATTTTGTATATATCTGCCGAACATTGTTGTCATGGTGACAATTATTCTGCCTCAAATGTGCTGTTACAGTCAGCTGTGTACTGACAAAAAAATATATATTTTTTAGCTGTCTTTTTATCAGGCAACTGGTATATGTTCTTTAATTTGCTTAATGGACGGGCTGAGAGCTACCTGGGTGCTGCCTCACTCTGCTAAACTAGCGGGGAGCTTAGTCCTTATAGCAGAATGGTATGGAAAAGGTGGACACGAGAGGCTAGCTAACTACCTAGCAACAAGGTAGAAGCTCCCTCCCCACTGACCCATGTTGTTTCTAAGCAGAACATTCTGCCGCCTCCTCTGGAAAACAATTACAGTCAAAGAAGCTTGTTCTGTGGCACGCCCATTCGAACGCTCGCCATGGAAGAGGCTTTGTGCCATGGCAGACTGTATGATATACGTATGGCTGCAGCACTGATGGCCCAGTGGACCGTGTAGTCGGTATCAGAGCGACAATGATGGACAAATTGGACATTTGACTGATTTGGTCCTGAGGATGGGCTTAAGGAAAAGGGGGGAAAAACAGCTATGATGGTCCGCTTGACCCCAAAACGAACGGACTGCAGTGAGGTACGAAAGCTTAGGTTCCTTTTCCCTCCCTGTGGTAGTTGAAAACTCGGTTTTGCTGGATTCTGTATAGTCTTGCTGGAACGGTTCTCGACGCAGGACATTTTTACACGGCCTTGGCCCAGTTTCGGATGGGGGGGGATACAGTGTGTACACACCTCCCTCCTCTTGTTGGAATATTAAGACCTTTGCAAAAAATCTGTAGAAATGTTGAATGTGAATTAAATGCATATTGGACCAATCACTGCAGTGAAAACTAAGCATGTGACAAACTGACAATTTTCCTTTTGGCATTTGGTTTAAATCATTAAATTCAGTGTAAATTGGAACGTCTAAGTAGTTTTTTAATCACAACTTGAAGTGGAAATAGATTGACTTGAGGTACTTTAGGAGATAATAAGCTCTGCGTCGGTTAACTGGTGTTATCTAACTTAGCCGAACTTAAATGTAAATTAATTCCAGATTGCAGACATTATTGTGGTGGTCATTGAGTAAATGTTTCTCATCTGCCTGTCAACAATTGATGTGTTTACAGCACATAGACTAGCTGTCGCTGATTCCCAATCCCCTTATCTTTAGCCAGAATTGGACAAATCTCCGATGTCGGTATCGGATCGTGCATCCCTATCGTGATCTCAACATGCCCTCCACCCCGGAAATCCCTGTTTTGCTTCAGGGCACAGGCCCCACAGAGGGACGTACATTTAGACAAAACCACACATTGAGGATGTATTTCTCCATAGGAGATAGAAGCATCCCGTTCAACAAAGTATGCTGAGAAACTCGCTAATCCAATTGGCAGGCCATCCAATGGTGTGTTTCCTAGGGTTCAGTTACAGAGCGTTTATTTAAAACCTTGCGTGTACTGAGGGCAACATCAGAATATCAAACACAGAGAATTGCTTAAATCAAAAGGCATGAATCGGATCCCTTAGTGCTTTCGCTTGACGGCTGTTTGTTGTGTAGATTTCTGCACTTGTGTGTTTTTTTTCCCCTCCAACATCTTTGAGCTCCTCTTTCCCCTCGAATGGTATTGATGCATTATTTAGAGCTTCCTGACATCTGCTTCTGAAAGATCACATCAGATCAGGGCTCTGTGTGAGGAAGGCACTCTTTTGTTGGAGGTCTCTTAAGTGGGATTTAGTCCCCCCCCCCCCCCCACACACTTTTCTGCCACTGTCATGTAGATCAGCCTGACTGTAATACAACTTACAGGATGAATAACCAGACATTTCTTTCCTCCACCATCACTACCCCACATATCCACCTCCTCTCCTATTTCCACCATCCCACCCTTACCCACCCCGTCCCTGTGGCCCATTGCTCTGCAGTAATTCAGGATGTCGACAGTTCTTCTCTGGAGGGGAATTATCAGAGCTTCGCTAGTTTAATGGAGCAACGGCTAGCCGAGCTGTTTTTGGTGGCTGGGCGTCAGGGGAGTCGCTTCAGAAGAGCCACCACCGTTGGGAGCTACACCGTCCAGGTGGGTTTGGCAAACAAACCCACACACACACACACACACACACACACCTACACACAAATACAACCACAGACCTGGGCTACATGCTCACTCACCAATGAACTAACTCTGTGTTCAGTGAAAGAACTGTGATACTCCCCTGCCTGCGTTTCACCGTGTCATGACGAGTCGACTTTCTATTTTCTCTTTCATGTTTTGTCACGCATTTCTTTTTCCCAGACAGTCAGGTTTCATGAGGGGGAGAGAGCTCATGTAACGGATGTTGATCCATTCCATTTAACACCCACCCAGCTTTAATTACAGCCTTTGATTCAGCTGCTATGGTGCATTATGGACGCTGAACATTTGATCTTAATCAAATAACAGGAATTCCACTGGTTCATATTAATCCCATGAGTGTGTTCTCTGATCAATGTTATTTTCAAGTGTCTGCTTCTTTAGATAGCACACCTATTACTGTATGACTGGTTTATGTAGCTTAGGTATTACATCTATTACTGTATGACTGGTTTATGTATCTTAGGTAGCACATCTATTACTGAATGACTGGTTTATGTAGCTTAGGTAGCACATCTATTACTGAATGACTGGTTTATGTAGCTTAGGTAGCACATCTATTACTGAATGACTGGTTCATGTTGTTTAGGTAGCACACCTCTTATTACTGTATGAATTGTTTATGTTTTAGTAGGTAGCACACTTCTTATTACTGTACGGCTCTTATTTTGTTTAGATGGTTGGCATTCGTCGACTCCCTGGGCCAAAGAGCCCAGCAGAAATGACTTACTACGCCCAACAGAACGGAGCCCCTATAAGTGGCATAACTGCAGCCAAGACCCTCAGCACCTTGGACTCCCAAACCATGGCCCTTACCCTGGGTTACTTTGTGCAGGTCCAAGCCGAACGTAGGTCATCTTCTGGACATCCGCCAGACATCCGTAACATTATTCATCAAAGACAGTAATTACAGAAACGCAGAAGTACATTTTAGCCTAACTCAGTCTTCTGCACGCAGACTCAGACACAATGTTACTTTAGAGACGCACAGAGGGATGCACAATGGACAAGATCAATCTGCACCTTAGTAATGATGGAAGAATTGCAAACAACAATACATGTTTGATAGGTGCTGTGTGGGCAGTGTATTTATTCTGTCTCCATGGTTACCCACAGCTGTGGTTAAGGTCCCGCCTGCCAATCTGTGGATCACGGCCGTGTTGACACCCGTTGCCCTGGTAATGGTTGCTGTCGTCATGGTCACTGCCATCTTGTGGAAGAGGAACAGAAACATCTTCCAGACCGGCGCATTCAGAAGCTTCAAAACACGCTCTAAGGTGAACTTTACCAATCTCTTAAGGTCTTCATGTGCACTTCAGACAGATGTTGCACCTGGGCGGGCATTGGCATTTCTTCTGGGTTAGCTCACTCACTTGTAGCCAATGGACACGATGGAGGTGGACGCTCAGTGAATGTGATTGGGGTGAAATTACAATCCAGTTGGTGGAAGCGCCGAAAAGTGAATTCTTAAGCTAAATTTTCCTTTTAATTGTCTTCTTGTTTAGACGTCCTATCGGAGGGAGGGCAGTTATCACCACCAGGTATTGACTGTGGTATTTGTGTGTGTTTGTATATGGTGGTCGCTTGGGATGGGACATCCATTCCATGTTGATAGTTCCTAGGGGAAATCAATGGTTGGAGGGGCCTCATCGTCAACGATCAATGGGCCATTCTGTGCTTCCCTGTTCCTTTCCAGTTCATCATAGCGATTCAGGCTCATCTCATACCAGCCGCTGGCTCTCCGGCAGAATCCAAGCGATCAGTAATACTGTCACTGGATTAAATATTGTGCAATTTAGATTAATAGGGATAATGCAGAAGACACGCCCCTAAAGCTTTCAGAGTCATCGTGGCTGATTTCTGTGTTATTTCTGTATATCAGTCCACCATAACTCCTCATAACTCCTTCTAGAGGAACATATGTGCACATACTGTATATGGTCTATTTCTGGATTTTAGCCACAGCTTATATTGTTGGACAAGGTTGAATATACACGATTAGTGTAGAGAATTGGTGGTAGGACGGGACCTCTGTTTCTAAATGGGGCTTATTAGTAGACTGTTTATTAGTGTATTTAGATATGAGAGTGCAGTGCTTCAAGGTTTTGTTGATTTGTGAAACTGTTTGTAAACATTTCATGTCTCTGGGTTGTTCTGAATATGACATTAATTATTCAAAGCATCGCTAGATAAGAAACTCACGTGGTGCTGCAGGGCAGAGATCTGTCTGTTTCCTTCTGATCCAGAGGGGGGGGCATTCATGTGCAAATGAGATAAATGTTCTTATAACTATTTGGTTTATGCATTGCTTGTGGCAATTTCACAAAAGGACATTAGTGGTAAATGCGTTGTGTTAAGCTCTTTGGCTAACACTACACTGCACATATTTGCAGTCTGTTGGAATGGAATCTGTTGATGTCCAAACATTCTGGTTATGAGGAAGAAATACCAAGCAGAGCAAAACCCACTGTTGAGATATTGGACTTCCTTAACCACAAGTTTACAGCACGTCATTATCTATCAAAAGGGGAGAACGGAGCTGCAAACCAACGGCATGGCTTCAGTCTGCATGTGTGTTTCTGCTTTAACCCATCACATGGCTTCCTTGTCACAGTTTGTGAAACAGAAATAAAATCATTCCACAGTTTACCTTTTCAGAGAGGTTCTACCAGGAGGTTTTATCACATAATTGTGTGTGGGGGGGGTTCTAACACTCTCTGTCTTAGTCCCCGGACTCCGTCAGTATTCTTCATGAGCCCGAGTCAAAGCACAGAATCCATATTTGACATCAAATACATCACAGACTAGCCTTGCAGAGTGTTTCAGATCAAGAACATGTCTTTATCAAACTGGTCAGACGAACGATGAAAGGAGACGATTTATTAAGTCAAAAACATCCAATTGGACAGTGAAGCCAGCCTCTTGCATGTTAAATATATCTGTGCTCACAATGTTCTGCATCTGCAGACACATTGTCCCCCAACTGTAAATATCCAATATGAAACCATGCCGTCTGCCTAAATACAGCTTCCTTCCAGACTGGCGTATCACTAACCCTCAGGACGAGGTATAGATGCTCTGCGCGGAACTATATATCGATTTCTCTCCCACTTAGATGTGTGTTGAAACCATGTGGGATGACTCTTTAATTATTCAGGCTGTGTGTAGTTACGTCATCCGTTCTCATCCCCAAACGCACTCAAGTAGAAGCACAAAGACCCAGAAAATGGCTTCAAGCGAAAATAGTTTTGTAAAAAAAAAAAAATACCAATAAATATATTACATTTTCGATTACTTTCAATGCATTCCAAATTCAATAGGGGCCGTTCGGCTTTTGCATTAACCGTTTGGAAGGATCTCATTCGCTTGTTACGGAATGCTGTTCAAAGAGTTCTCTTTGCACACTTCTTTGTGATATATTGTGAGGTACTGTAAGCGCTTTCATGGACCTTCTTTGTCCCAGCCTGTGCAGGGGTTTGACTATGCAAAGAAACACATGGGCCATCAACAAGGTGAGGAGACGGTTACCAAGGAGACACTGGTTCTGGGCCTCCCGGTCAGAGATGCCCCATTGTCACTGGACAGAAAGGTACACCAGGATGGGACTGCTTCTAAAAGACCTCCATCTGCTGACATCATTCACAAAGGGTAAGAACAATCAATGAAATAGAAACCGGATGATAGGATCTGTACAGAGAATAATCCCTGTTAGCTCTAGATTACTGGAACACATTCTGACTTGTTAGTGGCAATACTTTAAGTCAGTGAAAATGCAAAAAGAACGACCGGATTTGTTTTTGCCAATCGTTTAAGTCAGGGATAATTCACATGAAATATGACAGTCTTGGACAGATTGCATAGAATCTGCTTAAATCTGCTCATGTTGACTGGCTTACAGTTGCCTGGGTGATGCCAATTCCACCAATTGTAGAGGTCTGTCAGTTAGAAAAGGCAATGGAAAGCCACTATTTCATTACAATCAATTTGCAATGCCACAAAATGGAGACCACCCGCCCTCTTTCCCATTAGACATTAATATTAACTCTAGTCTTCCAACACACCCCATTAGGTTAGTTTTTGACTAACCCCAAGCAACCTCAGTTACGGTCTTAAGGATGTCAAATAGATCTCACCTGTCTTCTGATATTTTACCTCTATTTTGCCGTTTGAGTGGCATATTTATGGCAGCCGTTCAGGAGGCGTGACATGAACTTCAATGAACAGTGGGCTTTGAAGTCATGACAACATAGACCTGGGTTCAAATACCAGAGGAAATCTATTAAATGCTTTTGAGCATTTGCTTATTGTAAAACTGCCTGGAGTATCCAATAAATGAGGTCTGCCATTTCTTGGACTATTCTATTAATCCATTGAGCCAGGAAAGCTCAGTCAAACACCGATAGAGTAATGTGAAATGATTTCAAACAGCATCTGAACCCAGGTGTGCTGCAGCTTTGGCCACCCATTGGCTGGACCCCTGGGCTCATTCAGACTGGGATTAGGGAGGCTTCACATGGCTACAGACACACAGCGCCTCTGCTTCTAACTAACTTGGGCTGTGATGATTAAAGAAGAAAATGCTGCTGAAAGGGTGCTGACGATGTTAATTGTGAAAACAAATAAGCGGTAAACACAGTGGTGTATGGTGAACAGAAGCTGAGCACTGGGCATTAAAATGGGGGTGAAAAACCCAGCCTGGAGAGATTCTTCCAGGGCCATGTTCTGGGTTCAGACTTGACAGGAATACACATTCTCAGTGTTCTTTCTCTCTCACACATTTTCACTGCCTCACCCCCTCTCTCTCTCTCTCTCTCTCTCTTCTACTTCATTTCTCTCACTTACTTAAAATGCTCTCCCCTTTTTCTTTCTTAGTCTGGTTATGTACCACAAGGGTAGAGTTTCACCTCATTATATAGGCACGAGTGTGTCTGCAAACCCCACTTTGCATTTCGGAATGCATCACACCCAATATCTAAAGCATCCAATCGGAATATCCTTGGATGTACGTTGACATGATGCGTGGGCCCGTCGCTGGCTGTCTCATCTGACATCCCATCAGACCCGTGTGTGGGTCCCCAGGCTTGCTGTGTTTCATGTTTAACCTGTACACCAAGGGAGTCCGCACCTGTAGAGGTGTTCCTGTCAGTGGTCAGCGGTTGGAGCCGAGGCCACGCGACTCCACGACTGCATTAACCTGGGATAATACTGTATGCACAGAGCTTACCGCTGCCTGCTTCTGTTGCTATGGTTACCCGCAGCAGGTTGCCAAGCGAGGACGGCTCGGTCGCGAGCAACGAATCTGGGAAACTCAACACGGGCAAGAGTCTGTCGGCACGGAGGACTGCACCACACAAGAACGCCAAGGAGGATCAGCTGCACAAGAGGAGCGGTGAGGGAGGAGCGAGGCGGTGCTTATCCGCACCACTGACCACCACTAAGTCATTACACACGGTCAAACTGTCCGCACCGCTGACCACCACTAAGTCATTACACACGGTCAAACTGTCCGCACCGCTGACCACCACTAAGTCATTACACACGGTCAAACTGTCCGCACCGCTGACCACCACTAAGTCATTACACACGGTCAAACTGTCCGCACCGCTGACCACCACTAAGTCAT
>JACXGK010004350.1:6772-38850 GCA_016801125.1 Novumbra hubbsi | reverse complement strand
GGGTCGGTGTGTTTGGACTGGTTCAGACTCGGTCATGTCTGGTAGTGTATGGGGTCGGTGTGTTTGGACTGGTTCAGACTCGGTCATGTCTGGTAGTGTATGGGGTCGGTGTGTTTGGACTGGTTCAGACTCGGTCATGTCTGGTAGTGTATGGGGTCGGTGTGTTTGGACTGGTTCAGACTCGGTCATGTCTGGTAGTCTATGGGGTCGGTGTGGTTCATTGTTTTAGGTCGGGTACTAAGACCTACAAGGAAGACAAATCCCTGCCAAACATCCGAAATGGCACCCATTCCCAAATTGTGCACTACTTTCTATCCAGGTAACATAGGAATGGTAGTTTAGTTCCATTGGTTTGTGCCTTGATACATTAATCAGTTTGCTAACATCTGATTTAGTAGCTTTTTGTTGCGGATGCTCCTTAACACCACGCCAAAGTGTTTAAGAAGAGCGTTGTCTCTGAACACAAAGGCATGACCTTGTAGTAGACATTCCAAGAGTTATTTATATTATAGTTTATGTACATGTATAGATAAACGTGCAATTGAACTAATACCATAAACTGTTATTCATTTGCAGATTGTCAGGGGCAGTAGAAAAGCTGTGTGTGTGTGTGTGTGTGCCATTAAAGTGTCAGGGCGTTTGATTGGAGGGATGATATATAGACTGACCTAACCAAAGGATGGGGTTCCAAGACGAGACAGACAGTTAATAGATAGAGATGCAAGAGGAGTCTCATTTAGAAAGGAAAGGCTGTTTGCGCTGCCAATGTGACAAAGGGAAAGACGACAAGGCATTGATCCACGCTCACAGATGACAGTTTAAAAATTCAGCAATAATCATGACAAACGAGAAGAGGCAGTACAGCCGGAGAATTATCAATAACCAGAGCCGAACAGGGAAGGAGAGAGAAGAAATGCCAAGGTCACTGAAGAAACCCAACGCCCACGCCAAACCTCTCCGTGCATCAAAATTGTGTGGCCAAATGAAATATTGGTAAAGAGAAAGGGTGTGTGGCATTTAGGCGGTTTGTCTGACATACACAGAATCTATAAAGTCCTCCACTTACCTACTAGTATCCTACACGTAATTGTAATCTTTCATTTTGTCTCACACACCTATGGTGGATAAGGCATCGTCTAATAGGCCCTATTAGTCATATCTAAATGTATCTATCCGAGATGCCAATACATTAGCCATTGTTTCTAATACACAAGGTGACCCTGGCTGACTTAATGGTATAATTCATTATCCGGTAATGAAGTCAATATCTTGTCTCGCGGATGTCGGTCAATTGAGGCAATTAATTGTACTGTCATTAGAGTGACTTGCTCTCTTTTCATTTAAGCTTTGCAAGTCACACAAAACAAATGTTCTTAGTTATCGGCCACTCAAGTAGAATGGAAGAGGAGGAAATTGCTAATGAGGAAGTCAGAGGGGGGGGGGGTCTTCCTCCAACCGCCGTAACAAACCAACTACAATGACACACACACACTGCGTATGGCAGTCTACCGGGATGTGTGCATCTCATCACCCAGCTCCTTCTCCACACCCACAGCCAAACAAGGGTTAGTCTGCTGCACCTGAGAGTCTCAGTTCCACTCCGTCCAAAGGATGTATGGATAATTCACTTCAGTAGGATACCTGTGGCAGGGGTCCATTCAGCTCCTCTCTCCTCCAGGAATCCACAGAAAACATCAACCACATGGCAGATGTTGACTACAATCACAGACACCACTGGACGGTGATTATTCTACAGCTCTTCGTATCTCAGATAAAGCAGCGCGGCATATCCCGTCCCGCGTAAGCCCCGCAGGGTCAACGAGGTGATAGGTATAAATGAGAATAGAGATCACAGAATCAATTCACCAGCCTCACATGTTCCTCTGAGTGACACGCCATTTTGGCTTTTCTTGAGACTCCTGTGTGAAAAGTGTTACGTGGCTGAGGGCCGGGACATTACAGGGGAGGTGTGCTTTCTGTCATCTCCATCCCAAACTAGCATGGTTCTATCAACAACATGCAGGTTATTGATGTTACAGTTAGTGAAAATACCCTAGGAGCATTATGAGGCTTCAAATTCATTTTAACAGAGGCCAGTTTATTTTAAACATCTGCAATAGTGTTTTATCAGGGGGTCCACTAGCCACTGTCCAAAAGTTAACACATAGCACATGCTATTACAATATAGCCTAGCAGGACCACAGAATATTAATATGTAATATTCTATGAATGTGTTTGTGCTACGCATCCACGCCATGTCAGTGCTACAAGCCAACTGCTGGCTCATGAGCAAAGTCTGTAAAACAGTTGAGGCTAAAACTTTTAACAATGCTCAGTGTGATGTTTTTACATTTTATTGTTAATATACAGCTCCAAATTGTAAAACCATAATTAAAACCAGTGGCACATCAGGAACAGTGAAAAGACAATTACTTTATTTATTTACACTGTAATTTCTGTGGGCCTGCTAGGCTATATATAAAAATAAAGCAAATATAGTAATACATTTTAATATGTTTAGTAAAAACCTATACATTAAAAAATATGAAATAACCTATTTACATAAAAATAAAGAAAGTAAATATACATATATATAAAGAAAAATGTATAAATATGAAACAGAATACAGGTTCCCTGCTGGGCTGTACCAGTGTCTCTGTTTCCCACCTCGGCTCTAATTGTCTCAAATCCTGGTAACATTAAAACAATTTAAACCTCCCTCTCCTTCGCACGTAGGAAAGGGTAACACACGGTTCCTGTGTTTGAGGGATCTATAAGGAGGAACCAGCCCTAGGTAAAACGATGACTGTGACTTGGCTGCAGATGAAGCAGACCCTCTGCTAAGCCCATTAATAATTCTCATATTTTGGAAACAGATCGTCGTCCGCGTCCTAAATGCCTCCCAGTTCCCTACAAAGTGCTCTATTTTAGACCACAATGGAGCCACTTGGGACGCACTCCCACACTGCAAGAATCTGCTGTATTTATTCTCCTCTCAAGGGGAGAGGGAAAAAAGGTCAACGGGGATAGAGACAGGGAGGGAGGGGAGAAAGGGAGTTTTTTTCTTCTTCCTGTTCAGAGTGATGGCCCTAGCTTTTCCAAGGGACCCCATTTGTCTGTCAGGCCTCAGAGCTACTGCAGTGATTTAGTCCCCATCACTGGGGCCCAGTGTCCAGTTGATGATCCTGCCAAGCGGGATGTGGGGACAATTTGTCACCTCAGGTTTTGACAGGGAGATAATTGCTGATAGTTAACAGAAGAGGAAGACTATCGAGCATTACAGGGACACAGGACTGACGCTTGAACCCAGGCACAGGTTTGAACTCACAGACAGGGGATTCAACTCACAGACAGGGGATTCAACTCACAGACAGGGGATTCAACTCACAGACAGGGGATTCAACTCACAGTACAGGGGATTCAACTCACAGACAGGGGATTCAACTCACAGACAGGGGATTCAACTCACAGACAGGGGATTCAACTCACAGACAGGGGATTCAACTCACAGACAGGGGATTCAACTCACAGACAAGGGATTGGTGGTTGATCACACAGCAGTGGTGTGGTTTGTCGCATGTTTTCAGATTGTAGTTTTTAAAGAAAAGGGTTCAGACAAATAGATGCTGATGGCCATTGCTCGGTCAGACAATATAATTTGTGATTTAGCATTTATTGTTATTTGATATACAAGTTATTTGACATAAACAAATTACCTAAATAAGACAATTGACCAGACAAGAAGAGACAAACATAGGAGGGGCTTAATCAAGCTTAATAGGTGTGACATGAAGGACTTAGCATGTGATTGGGACGGTCAGTGATGAGTGTGTGAAATGTTCCGTGGGAGGTAAGAAACCCTCTAGTACATCATTAGCAGTCAACACCTCACTGAACCCTCTGGTGCATCAGTCATCTGGCCGGGCCCCGTCAACACTTTCGAACATCCCAATCAGGGCCTCTGGCGGTTCCCAGCTGTGGGAGTCATGTGGTGTTCTGCTGAGAACCACTCTGGACCTCTGAAAGGACACAGCTGTCCTACTGAATTGCACCATATTTCCTATATAGTGCTCTACCTTTCAAAACGGGGATCTGGTCAAAAGTGGTCAACTGGTATACCAAAATAGTGTACCATTCTAGATGTTTTGGGACTCGTTACACCGGTCACATGATGCCCAAGGCCTGAGGGGCCAACCACTGAGGCTCAGGGCACATGCTTAGTTTAACTACATGCTTGCTTTAAACTGCGGTTAGCAGGGCTTTGATGTATACATCCTCCGTGCCTTAATGGTGCGTTATAGATGCAGTGGAGCTGCTTGGTGTCAGGTGGAGATGGTGTCAGGTGGAGCTGGGGGCTCAGAACGGTTACTCCTTCAGGTCAACGAACTGGATCCAGCCATCTGGGCCAATTTGTTGGATCTTTAGCAAGTGTGTAGGTCTATAAATACCGCAGATCAGAGGGGTACATTCAGGGCCCCTGCAGGTGTAGATTGCCATTCTGGTTGTGTCTCCGGGGCCCTGGTACATCATGTAGTGCAGTTACATGATGTCATTCTAACAACTGCTAAACCTTTCTTCTTACTGCATCAGAGGACGGCCGCCGAATGGACTAGCGAATGAGAAGGACTGATGAATAGGGGAGGCGTCAGGAAGGGCTTTCCCCCTTGCTCCTACTGTGACTCCCGAATGGAGCCCTATATGTTTTAGTACACTAATTCTTACCACAGCCCAGAGAGTTGGTGGTAGTAAACAACAGTAGAACCCCAAGGAGCATGCCGGGAATTTATTTTTATTTTAATGCAGGATGGAATGCTTGTTACCACGGTGACAGAGTTCCGTGATTAATGATCTGCTACCATCTGGTTAGTGGAAGTAGATGTAATAGATATCTGGACCCGTGTTTGACCGTGTTTGACCCCTCCCACACAGCAGACACATCCCTCATGTCAGGAACGTCCACAAGCATGAGGGACTGACAATTATCGGCATCGAGAGATGTGGCCGGAACAGCTAGCGTTTTATTTTAATAGGCCCTGGTCCGAAAGGGTTGAACTGGCTTCGAAACAACTTTCTAAAACCCATTGTTGTATGCAGCAATATAATCAAAGTAGAGTCCGGGTCTACATTAAAAAAAGAAAAGCCTGCAAGAGAAATGAGTCTGGTGGAAATGTGCATAGGCACAGGCTTTCTCCCTCCCTCTCCCTCCCTCTACCTCCCTGGGCATGGCTCTGGCGGTGTTGTGTTCTGACCTTGCAGCTTTCTGAGCCTCATCCATCTCGGCCTGCTTAGCCATTTCGCCGGCTTCACACTGTGTACGATTAACGCAATTCATCACCGCAATCATCCTCAATTCATCACCCTTTTCCAATGAATGTTTTGACGTCCAGTTAATTTTCTGCTGATGATTTATCAAATTATAATTACCATACTCTGAAGGAGTCATTCGTTATGTTGATACATGATAATGACGCCAAAGTGGATTGAATATTAAGTAAGTTATCTGCGATGATAACATATGCGTTATTGTGAGTAATGTTTTACAATTTGCTCTTTTACGGGGCTAGGCCACTCCTGGGACCGAGCTGGCCCAAATGTTATAATATTCAATACAGAAAAAGGCAGGTTGTTAATTCAATTTTTTTCTCCACAAATTGTTTGGCCAGGGTACACGGAGCATGACGATAGTTCAATTAAATTCAGAGATGCAAGATACCGAGTAATTAAGGGACATAATAATTTAATCATGGCCTCACTATCCTTTGGAGATAAAATGAAAATACTTTCTTTACAGATTAATGGTTAATTAGCGGCACTCAGGTGCTCAGACATCCAGATAGTCTTTTCTAACCTGGGCGTAGAAATGACTAGCACAAAAAGAGAGCCATCCAATGGACACTCTAATGTTCTCATTAGGAATATTATTTGGTTTTACCCAGAGGACTTTCCACGATGATCAAGGGTACTCTTTTGAGTATTTCCCTGCAAGGTCTTGGACTTGTGTCCTGGCTTGCAAGTCTTTTGTTGGAAACTGCAAGAGCGATTTATTTCTTTTACCCAACACTCGGAATAAGCAAAAATGTCTCTTATATTGAGACCAGCCAGTGGTCCATCAACAGAGACAGGCTTAGGACTTATGGTACCACAGGGAAGTCTTAAGTCTAGTAGTCTGGTGTAACCTCATGTTGGTGAATACATTGATATCGGCCCAGACTCCCCTGTCTGTGAGTTGAATCCCCTGTCTGTGAGTTGAATCCCCTGTCTGCGAGTTCAAACCTGCGCCTGGGTTCAAGCGTCAGTCCTGTGTCCCTGTAATGCTCGATAGTCTTCCTCTTGTTTTCATTTAGGTTGTTTTAATCAACATTAGTTCGTTATTGTCAGCCTATAATCACACATTTCGGTCTGTTATGTTTTTGGGACTGTTATTTTTTATGTTTTTGGGACATCCCCACTGTTATTATTTTGTTCATCAGCATTTCCTTTAGGACATTAAATCGAGCTGTTCTGGTGTACGTAATAGGTCAGCATCGCAGTACAAAGACGTTATGCTTTATTGGAAACCGGACAATACTCTATTATAATACTTAAATGTGTTTATTATTATTTAAATGATGAATCTACCCAGTCTTAGGGGAGCCTCTGTATGTGTCAGACTATATTAACTGGGATTGGTGAAGGGTCTCATGGCCCACAGTAGTCAAGAGGGACATCTTGCTTCACTGGCTAATTCGAGGTCACATTCAGATTGAATTAATTGTCTGAATAGCTCACGATAAGCAAAAAAGAAAATTATGGCATGTGCAATTTTGTGTATAGTATAAAGTATAAAAATTGTTTGTAATATTGGTTAAAGTATTTTTGTAATATTGGTTATAAATATATTTCACACATATTGTGAATAAACAGCTGCATCCAAGTCTTATGAAGTGTCAGGGCCTCTGGACAGCAGGTTCCCTCACGGTTTACTCACCAAGGAACTGATTCGGCTGCCTTCTTGCATGTTGATATTGTTTCTCACTATCATCAATTCTGGCAGGTTAAGTGGTCAACTTTAAAATAAAGCAAAATGTATTATGTGAGATTTACTGCCCCCCATCCCTTACACTCTTTGCCTTGATCCTAACAGTGAAATGCATCATGGGTAGCGGTGTCGAGGCCAGCCGGGGGGGGGGGTACAAACTGTTGGGAGGTACAAACTGTCACAAAATCTCAGGTACCGGAAGGTTGCAACAAGAACAGTCTGCCGTGTAATCTCCTGTCCCAGGGTCCTTTGTCCCAGGGTCCTGATGTCATGGGACCCGGAGGATCCGAGATACAGTAGGGGATCACTCAACCCTGGGACCCAGGGTCAGGGTCTCCCCTCTGCCCACTGCATGGCCTTTGTTTGGCCAAACAGTTAAAAGATTTACCGACGCTCAAAAGGCTCACCGTAAGGGGATCTGTGGTTGAATTCCAAATGGCACCATTTCCCCCTGGGCCCCTAGATCAGTTAGGCCCGGAGGGTCTCTGGTCAAAAGTAGTACAATATATATCTAATAAAGGGTGCCATTTGTGACACACCCTGGGAAGCCAGTCCCCTGTTGAGAAGGATGAATATTCCAGCTGGGAAGGAGGCCTTGGGCCGGACGGATGGAACATTATGGCCCTGTTTGGATAAAAGCCTGTTTGCCTAAGACAAGATGGAGACAGCTTCTCCTTGCATAACAATTCGTGTTTGTATTTTTGCAGTGTGATTTACAACCTTTCTTTAAAGCGAGTTGGAACAATGGGCTTTGTACCAGATGCCAGCAGCCCTAGTTAAAAGGCGTACACTAAACAGTATGCCAGTTAGGACAAAGCCAAGTCTCTTCTAAGGCTTTAAGCGAGGGCTTTCTTTTCTGCTTTCTGATGTACCCCCAAGCGGTTGTGGGCTCCCTAGTAGTCAGGGGCCCTTAAGCGACCCCTTACATCTCAAATGCCTGAAACCGGCCCTGCTGATACATCAACGAATCAAAGTGGGTCCTACTGGGAATGACTGGTATAGAGGTGGATGGGGTGACCTCGTAGAGTATTTATCATAATAAAGTGTTGGAGAAACACAAGAGGATTGGCTCTGTGCTTCTGGCGTGATTGCCAGCATACAGGTTAAGTTTAGGGGCATTACGGAAGCTCGGAAAGGTAACATTTGACAGACCGCATCAACAGATTTCATGCAGACTGGTCCTGGAACTAGATTAGAGATACATTGGAAGATTAAAGCTTAATACCGGAGCAGTACAGTGCGATTACCACACCTGGATGATATGGATCTATTTTAGACACAGTACTGCTGTTTATCTCTATACAAAAGGTACCCAGAGTGACGTTTATGCTCTTAGCTTGTTACATTGTAGCTTAAACCGTGGCCAGAGCAACCGGAGACTTGACAGACAACATACCTAGAGCCTCCGTGAGGACCAGTCAATCAGTCAATGTGCAACAAAGTGCATGACCACAAAATTGCTAAAAGTACAGTACTGTGCGAAAGTCAAAGTAATTCATAGGTAATAATAACAACACATAACAACAAATATATACATTTCATTCATGCATTTATATATTTATTTTTTATGAAAACACTACCCAAATAAATGGCCTTATTTCGACTTTCTGGTGCCTGAGACTTGCACAGCTCAAGTCTGGAAATACCTTTACAACAACTGCAAGAGGTTTCAGAGTCCCGACTGCTTGTCAGAGTTCCCCCCGGTTCCCTGATGGCTGTCACACGAGGTGCAGATAAACAATGGGCCTATTTGAAAACAAATAACTGAATACGGGGGAACATTTAATCCCAGCTTGACATGTCAGCAGGCAGCATGGGCGATGTCTTTCAGGAAAGCCCTTTGAAGTGGCAATCTTTTCTTTTCGGCTCATTACACAATAAAGAGCACGTCACATGTTGCCGAAGTGGGTTAGGAAATGACGGCTAATGATGTCGACTGCTGAGGAGAATCACTAGTGAATTTGAGTAGACTTGCTGAGCTCTTCCTGTCTCTCTCTCTAGCATAACGCCTGCTGTTTTTCAAATGGTAAAGCTGAGGAAGTGCTTTTGTTTTAGTGTCGCGTCCGAGTGGGCTGTTGTACAGTACATCAATGTGAGCACAATGTAATGAACGGATACACTTGGCTACAGTATTACACGACTCGGCCACATCAAGCATGACATTTCCTTTGTATTTTGCCTTTGAAATAAATTCCTGCCCGCTTTCTCACCACGGACATACAGTTGCCCAAGCAAATTGTAAATGCGGTCCGTAATAATATTCGATGTGTGTTTCATGTCGAGTTTCTCCACATAAAATTATTTCACCACTGTCGAGTGACTCTAGTTTATTAACACTGAAGTAACACTGTTTGAATGTGATGCAGCAGCAATACGCGTTTTAAAAAAGCATCTCAATACAAATTAAAATGCAACCGTTCTTTGACCCCAATGGGAAACGGTTGCATTCAACTCCAACTGAGGGCCAGTCTGGTACATTTAAATTCAAACGCTATGCAAATAATTATGCAAACCAAGATCGCTAACGTTTATTCTCTCTCTCGTAATGTAAACAGGCCCTGAAAAGGTCAAGTGCCACTGGCCTCATGTGGCCTAAGTTGTTCTAGCGATCTAAGATGCTGACCTTGTGCTGAAGTTCGCGTGTTCAAATCTGATCTTTGGACCTCTCTCTTCATCTTTGTTACAAAAATATTTCTTAATTGTTTTGTAAATACTTTGTAAAAACAAAAAAATGTTTCATTAAAGATGCGATTTTGCATAACAACACATTTCTCTAAACTTTTTTTTTTTTTTTATTTAGGGCTGGATTTGCAATATTTTTATGTATGACCGATATAAACGTAGAATCGATATCAAAGTTGAATTCCAGCCATGCGCGATAAGAAGACTCATTATCATATTTCGCAGCAATATATAACTAAAATCACTATCATATTTAGGAGCAATATAAAAGTAGAATAACTTCGTAGGCAAATTCCAGCTATGGGAAAAAAACACAAATTGCATCTTTGAAATTTCTGTTTTTAAGGAGTCATTTAATGCCATGCTGTTTGAGTTAACTAATGACATTCATTAATCACTTAAATTAATTACAGTGGAAGTCTTCCAAATGTTTTTTTTACCATGAGTTCTTCTTTTGCATTGAAATACGCATGTTCATTCACAATGTACATTGTCACACTCTTAAAAACTAACCGCTGCCTTTCCTCTTCAGGAATTCACCAAGCACACTGCAAACTACGGGGGGAAGAAACTCACCAGATGGGAATGTCCGTGCACGAATGTGTGTGACAGGCCTCCCACTGACCAGGCCTCAGTTGGCCACCTTGTTCTTTATTGGGTCACACTATAAGACCAGCTAATCTCCTTGATCGGGAGACTGTGAACAGGACCCAAGAGTATGAATGACGCACATACGTGGTCAACATGCTGCAGAAGAGGGACACCCCTTAAAACACCGGGCGGGGCGCAACCAAAATGACTCTGCCCACTATCTAGTGCACTACTTTGGACCCCGTAGAGCTAAGTTATGGAATGTGGGTCAATTGGGAACCTACACAAAGCAGCGGGAAACCTTTTAATTAGCACTAATTACCTTGCCAGAAGAGCATCATCGGTAGGGGGATTTCTGTCAGCCAGCATGTGAGGGATAAAAGACGGCTGCATTAGCTAGCTGTGCGTTTCACTCCGTCGTGGAGTCAGAACCTAATCAGCGATGGTGAGAAGGGACCCCCGGAGATATACAACCCAAGTGGTTGGATCAACATTAACACGTTTGGTTTAAGGGATGGTTCCAATTAAACCTTTAGATGGTTTAATGTTCACTTATCATATAATATAACAGTACAGAGTGAGTTAACTTCACATAGTAATAGCACTGTGGAATATTTACAATAGTGTTTTTATGCCTTTTAAGTCTGGCATGAACACTACCACCAGACTAACATCTTTGCGGGAAAACGTTGGTAGACCAAAGGGTCATATAGCAGTTATTGAAGTGGCTCTCAGAGGGACAGATTTTGGGGGCATAGGAATCGGATAGGATAATCATCGGTAAACGGGAACGGTTGAACGTACTATATAACAGCCCATGTAAACGAATGTTGCTAAACTAATCTTAGTTTCGCATCTCCACATTTTGCTAACGTTAGCAAGCTAGAGAATTTCAATCTGACGTTAGCTAGCTAGGTACAGTACATCAGCAATTTCATGCGTACTTGCCTGTGTGGTATTTCTGGTGTTTTACAAAGACAGAGGTTGCGGCATGTTTTGCATACAGCTGTTCCTTTCCTCCCAACAAGGACATAGTCCAGGAGTCCAAATGTAACGATTTTTCTAGCCTTTCAAAGTGCCGTGATAGCAAATTCTCAATAACGTCGGACTTTAACAACCGAAATTAGACAGCTGAAAGCTAGGCCTACAGTTTGAGTGACATCAAGACAAGTCCAGTTAGAGTTAGGTATTGTTGTGTTGTCCATCCCACCCCCGCCCACTGGATTGTTGAGAACATTGAACTGTAGTCAGTAAGCGCCGGTGAGCGCAAACAGGTGAAAGAGGAAATATAGGGACATTTATACATTTATGTCTCTCAAATTATACACTTGAAGTCCTGTTCATAGATTTTTAAGTGGAAGTTGACGGTAAGATACAGTCCAGCTATTTAATGATTATTTTGAAAGGCATGTGTTGAGAGATAAATTGTTGGACGTTTAGGAAATACACCAAGCATGGAGTAGACTAATACAGTATGCACCACATCAAGAGTAGGACCATGGGGAAATATCTGCAAGCTTTTCTTCCAGTGGGGAGGCAGTATTCTTTGATTGTCCAACCTAGCTGTATGTTAGGATGAATGCAAAACAGCTGTTAGTTACTTAAGAGTGTCTAAATGTAAAAACATTTATATTTACTAATAAATGGAATCATTTAATTTGTCGAACAGATACAAATTCGCTAAAATCACACATTCACTAAATACATATTTTTTTGCATGAAGTAAAAAAAATGCTTTTTATAACACTCCTCCAACTCTGCCATAAAGCTTTCTTATCTCGACAGGCAATCTGTACAAATGGCAACGTATCCAGTCTCTATCCATATGGGGACCATCAGTGCTGCTGTTTTGGCAAATTCATCAGGCCATCGGGCCGTTCTCTCTGCGACCCCCTGAGAAGTTGAGTGTAAATTTGCCTGTTGTTACTCATTCTTATGTCTTTCCTGGCTGCGGTTAATACAAACATCTGTGAAAGTGAAGGACATGGCGATTGGTTAGCAACAGAAAAAGCATCTCTGAAACAAAATAAAGCCCAAATCTTGTTACTGTTCAACTGAAATATTGCATGTGCTGTGCTGTGCTGTGCATGTGTTTAATGTGCATTTTACAAGAAAATAAAGCCTTGCAGTAATAGTTGAGTACGATTTGTTCTTTCTTCGTTCATGAATATCAGTAGTCACGTGTGGTGATTTGTCAGCATCTTCCAATTCTATCTTGAGTGGCATTATTTTGAGGGGCCTTTTACTTTATTGGGTTGTATCGGCAGTGTGTGAAGTTTACCCAATACTTGGACACATCCCAAAGACCTCTGAACGGATGCCAAGTGAAATCCAATTTGACATGTGAGAAAAAAGTGTTGTGGCATGTCTCTATGCCTCGCAGGCTAGCCCTCGCCACGGCAACGGTCACAGGTTGAGGACATGCGACCTGAAGTGAATGCAAATTAATGGCCGGAGTGAGTGACGTTTCCGCCAATAAGCCCAAAGTGTTTGCCTGATGTCAGCAGGAGTTTATCAATACGCGCGTCTACATATGCAGTCGTCTATTGATCCCAGCCATCACCATCTGTCCATCCATCTCGGCATCAGTCTTGCAGTCTCTCGTCATTCACCTGAAGCGTTTCGAGGAGGAAGGCTTGCTTCAGGAAGTGACTCAATCTGCTATTTCTCCTCACTGCTTGGAAAGGAGATAACGAGTGAACGTGTGATGTAAAAGTCCTCGCCATTTTGAAAATCACTCGCTGTCTGCTTGGGATTTAATGTGTTTACTCTTGATTTTATTCCGGGTTCATATGCAGCGGTTTGTGTTATCTGCTCAGCGAAGCTTTGTTAAAAATGATTTTTGAAGGGCCACGGAGTACAAGAAACATTTTCCGCTGGCATCGATTTTAATTTGCTTTGTGTTTTGTTGAACCTTGGCTTCAGGCTGGGTCCAACCCAAAGGCCGTGTGAACGTGGTTAATGCCCGGAGAGAGAGAGACTCGTGTAAATCTCTGTTGTGATAACGAGGTCTGAGGCCCTGTGCCTCCAGGTTAACCAGCCAAACATCTGATAACCGAGATGTTACTGTGATTAAAGTGATGTTGTGTTACTGTGATTAAAGTGATGTTGTGTTACTGTGATTAAAGTGATGTCGTGTTACTGTGATTAAAGTGATGTCGTGCAGAACCTAGTCTTCATATCCTTGTCGTGGCGTTCTAACCTCGCCCAAGGGTCACATGGATATGACCAGGACGTTCATTGGGTTAGTTTGCAACCTACTCCAGTCATTCCTTGAGATGGGTTGGGCACCTGCAAGCTTATTGTAGTTGATTGCTGGTGCCGTGGGTTTGTCTCTGGGCCTAGTTCCTGGTTGAGCAAGCGGTGTGACAAAAAGCAATACGGCTAGGCATGTGCTTCAGAGGACACACTCTTTGACTCTCTTGATTCCACTTGAAGTTGGACACGACAAGAAAAGCCATATACCCCAATTGGATATCACAGCGTTAGGGGAGGAAAATCTGTGTGGAGGAGGATGCTTTGATTGGGCAGAGAACGTGTTTGCTTGCTGATTATCAAAATAAGCTGCCATGTGGGACGTTTTAGGTGATTAGTTTTACATGACCGAAGTTTTGGGGGTGTGACTGATTTCACATTCATGCTACAGCATTAAGATGGAAATACACTAGCTAGATAATCATTAAATGCAACTTGTGCAGACAATAACAGTAAAATGTTGTGGTAAATGCATCAAGTTTCCCCACGGTTGGGGGCCACTGTCTGGCGTGGTACATCTCAAACATGCCGGTGTCCATTTTAAAGCCATGGAGATGATTATGCAAACCAAGATAAGTCTATCTAGCCATTTATTTTATTTCTGATAATGTAAACAAGCACTGAGTGCTGTGTGGGGTAGAAAGAGTAGTCTCAGTGGAGGAAAGTCTCTTGATGACAAAGAAACAAGATGGCACCTGTGAGGACATAGGGATCACAGCGAACCCTCAGGTCATTAGTGAGCTAAGATGAGGAAACTGAATGCAAAGCTCATCTCATCAATACCCACAGGAAATAATAAGGGGGTCTATTTACCGACTTTTTTCTGTCAACCAGTCAGGAAAATCTGTTATCGCAATGGATTTTGAATGCTTAGATACGGACGCCATGTCATGTAGGTTTCAATAATTCATAAATAAATCATTCACAAATAACTCCTTGGAAATGCACTGATTGGCCCAGGGTGGGTAGTTTATACTTCTACAACCCTTTTATAAACAAGGTTGGGACGCTGTATGAAATGTAACTAAAAACCGAATGCAATGATGTGCAAATTATTTATCTGTACGTTTAATTGAACATAGTACAACGACAACATATCAAATGTTAAAACTGAGGAATGTTACATGCGCCGTGTTGCGTCACATTGGTTTTTAACAACACTCGGCAAGCGTTTGGAAACTAAGGAACACATTTGGTGTAGTTTTGAAAGTGAAATGTTTTCCTATTATCGCTTGATATATGATTTCAGTTGCTCAACAGTTTGGTATTTTCTATTGAATATAGGGTTTTAATGGTCACAGCATTATGTTATTTTTTACATTTGAAGTTTACCCCTTGTCTTGTTTGTCGACCCATCACAATATATTAAGTCCATAATTCCTGGTCTTACACTTTGATTTTACGAATTTCACTTTAACCGAATTACTGTGGCGGCAGAGATGCCAGCATAATAACGTACATTTGCTTTACCACAGGGATGCTATAACACATTTCGAAGAAGCACGGTAACACCTCATAACAACCCCACTATACACCGAAATGACAGTATTTAGCTCGCAACTCCAGATCACTGGTCACTGAATGCCCCAGTCACAAAACAGCACCCTTAATTGGACTTCCTGTGTAAGTGGAGGCTCAATAATATTAATAAGCCCTAACCACCCAGGCTACAGTAAATGTCGTCGGGTCCTTTCTAAGTCCCATCAGACCCCGAGCTTTGAATTTAGTTGATTAAATCTGCGGGGGCACGTAGCAGCGCTGACATGAAAACAACAATTAATAAGCAACCCCCAGCGCACCGAACGGTGGGCAGCTAATAACATTACGCTGCAAAAATGCCCTAATAAGACAGCCGCGCAGGGACGACAGCGCGCTTTGATTGGCTCCCAGTGCAAGCTGGTTTTGTTGTGCGGGGATTCGGGAGTGCTGTGTAGCGCTGGGAGAGGCCACGGTGTGAGGTATCTGCGAGACAGTGAGCCGTTATTGTTTTACATATAAGTAGCCTATTTTGGCTGCGATTTGGCAGCACCACTCGGGCAGAGATTACGGAGAGAGTTATTTCTCTTTGGAACAATCGTTTACAGTTAGAAGACCCGCAAGTGGTGTCATTTTGTAATTATGTGAACAGTCAGTTCTCTTTCCATCTCTCTTCATTTATCTCCCCTGTCCGTCTCCTGTTCTTTCTTTAACTCTCTATTTATCCTTCTCTCTCCATCTCTGCCTCTTCTTCTTGGTCAACCTCTCTCTCTCTGTGTCTCTCCCCCTCTCCCTCTCTCTCTCTGTGTCTCTCACTCTCTCCCCCTCTCCCCCTCTCTCTCTCTCTCTCTCTCTGTGTCTCTCCCCCTCTCCTTCTCTCTCTCTGTGTCTCTCCCCCTCTCCCTCAGTCTCTCTCGTCTCTCTGTCTCTTTGCTTCTATTTCTCTGTCACTCTCCTCAGTTTCTCTCCCTCTGTTTCTTTCTCCCTCTGTCCCACTTTATATTTCTTTCACACACACAAGAATGCACATTAAAAAGGATTTGTTCCCCAAAGAAGGTCAGCATTTGTAAGGAAACTGACAGATATAAGTGTCAATTAAGTTGATGTACAGTGGGCACATTATCATACGAGGTTGTCAGCTGTGGCCATTAGAGGGAAACAAATACCCCAAGCTTCGTGCACCTTCCATGTCTTGAACTTTGCATGGACCCGAAGTTGCAATGAACGTCACAGTCCATCATTCATTCAGTTGGAAGGCAGGTATGGTATGCTGTGCTGTTTGAGAGAGAGGAGCGAGAAACAGATCACAAAAAGACAGTGACCGCAGTGAGAGCAAAAGACTGAAGCAAATAGAGAGAGAGGGCTTAAGTAAAGACAGATAGACCAGTGAGATATAGAGAGACCAGAGCAATACTACAGAGAGAGAGAGAGGGCTTAAGTAAAGACAGATAGACCAGTGAGATATAGAGAGACCAGAGCAATACTACAGAGAGAGAGAGGGCTTAAGTAAAGACAGATAGACCAGTGGAATATAGAGAGACCAGAGCAATACTACAGAGAGAGAGAGGGCTTAAGTAAAGACAGATAGACCAGTGAGATATAGAGATACCACACCAATACTACAGAGAGAGTGTCTCCTTTGTATTTAGAGATCATGTAATTCCATACTATTCGTAAACATGAATAAAACCTGGATTCCAAACGGCTTCGACATGTCCCCTTGCAGGCCTCCACAAGGAGGCAAAGCCCATCTCACCCCATCCTATCGCAGACCAGTTCTCAGGTCCTAAACCCCATTACGTTAGCCAGGAAAATTATACCCATGTACAATGGTGATGGATGACAAGTTAAATTTGTGTCCAGGGACTGAAGGTGAACGGTGACAGAGGTATTTATCTTGAGAATAGAGGTTGGGGTCAGGGGAGGCTGGGTGCCTTAAGGCACGAGACATTGACAAATTCATTGGGTGGACCCCATTGCTTCAGCCTTTTCTTTGTTTTGAATCCTGGCCACTCACTAAGTTACCCGCATCGCTCATGCTGCCAGGGTGAGAAGAATGCCTCCCCATGCTCCACTAGCCATCCCAGCGTCCCCTCGCCGCTGACACCTGCACTTCCTCCTTCTACTGGACTCGAACCGCTCGCCGTTTCAGTTGGGCTGCTTTATTCATCAACCAGCATCTAACCAGCGTTGCTATTCAGAATGCTGAAAGGTGTCGATCACTGATTAGACCGGCGTCCCCCAGACAGCAAGACTGACGAGGCAGCTTATTTACGGATACCTGATAAAATGTAACCTTGTGTCGGAAAAGTTGGGGCGCTGGGTACAATGCAAATAAAAACTGAATGCAATGATGTGCTAATTATTCAATACATACATTGAATAGAAAATAGTACAAAGACAACATTTGAAATGTTGAAACTATATTGTTTTTCTAAAGATTTTGAATTTGATCTATCCAATATTGGTTGTCAGCCTTTGTCGCTTGTGTAAAGAGATTTCTATGGATTCTTGGAATCCCTTAATGATATTACGTACCGTAGATGTGATGAGATCCCCAAACTCTTTGCAATTTTACATTGAGAAAGTGATTCTAAAATTGTTGCGCTATTTGCCTGTGCAGTCCTTTACAGAGTTGTGAACCCATCTTAATCTTTACTTCTAAAAGACTCACATCCTTTCGGGAATGTGATTTTTATAACCAATCATGTTTCTGATTTGTTTCCAATTAAACTAATTAGTTGTGATATGTTCCACCATGCTCTTTGTTATATTTCACAACTTTCTAGTCTTTTGGAGCCTCTGCCTGCAATTTTTGTAAATGTGTTGCTGGCAAAAATTTTAAGCAATACAATACACATTTTTTGTGTCAACAATTGACATGTTGTCTCAGTACTAGTACATGAAGCAATTGGTAGTTTGTTGAATGTTTGTTGATAGCATTATTACCAATAGAACATCTAAAGAGGGAAATTGAGACTCCCAAAATAAAGCGTAATATTTTTTTAAATTAGCCATATCAGATGTTTTGAATCGGTGGATCCTGCTTTTTACGGGAAAGACCAAATACGGTGCTTCCATGATGTGGCCACTTCTGTTGCTCAGAACAGGTGAGGGAGCGGATGAAACATTGAGGCCTCTGGTGGAGGATTACAACCGTATAAACTGGTCAGGCTTAGGACGTTGTCAGATGTAGAGCATCGCTGATATGTACAGCATCGCTGAAGGTAGAGCATCGCTGAACGTAGAACATCACTGATTTGTAAAACATTGCTGATATGTAGAGCATCCCTGATACGTAGAGCACGGCTGATATGTAGAGCATGGCTGATATGTAGAGCACGGCTGATATGTAGAGCATGGCTGATATGTAGAGCACAGCTGATATGTAGAGCATGGCTGATATGTAGAGCACGGCTGATACGTAGAGCACGGCTGATATGTAGAGCATGGCTGATAGTTAGAGCACGGCTGATATGTAGAGAATCGCTGAATGTAGAGCATCGCTGTTATGTAGAGCATTGCTAAATTTAAAGCATCACTGAATGTAGATTGCAAGAGAAATAGCATTAGAAATGAAAAGAATGTTACTTTAAAAGCTGAATCTATAGTTGTTTATTTGATTATGTTGCTTTAGGCTGTGACTTGTTACCTCTGTGTTTTGGTCCTGTTGCAGTTGACCGGCCAACAGGGCTATGGGATCAACATATACTCATACACACAAACATGAAGGGGTTAATTATATTTGTTCTTCACAGGCATAGTGCCATTTGTATTCCAGCACTATATGTACTGTATAATTGCGTGGTGTCTTTACACATCGGGCCTCCTTTTCCAATTAGCTTAATGTGTTAGTGATGGACACAACGTGGACTGGTAATTTGTTTTTTGGGAAAAGTTCTCAGCCCCAGCAACCGCTAGCCACTTTAGCACGCTCCATCCATCATTTTGTCAACGTTCTAATGTTCTAACGCCAAAACCACCTAGGAAATGAGTAAGAGAACCCCAGGGTTCACGCCGCTGGCTCTCCTCACCAGATGCCAAATGACACATTCTATAACTTAAATGTTGCGTAACAAATGTTGTACTGCAATTACTTGCGTGCCATGTTGTTAAATTTTGTGCAAAATCAGTCATGAGGCTAGAAAGGTTTATGTTTAGTTTGACTACGCAATGCAGGCACATTAGCCGCATAGAACTATTAAATCTGTAACTGATACTAGAACAGTTGGAATGATCGTCGGGCCTTAGAGTAACGGTTGCATAGCTACAGTTCATGTTTACTATAGACTAACTTTTTATTAAGCATCAATTAGAGACGGTGTTTCAAATTTTTCTGTAAACTTTTTAAGACAACCAACTGGTTTTGAATGTTGACTCTCTCTCATTTAAAATAGAAGTTATGTTTGTCCGAAACAAAACCCTTTCCAGAAGGCTCCCTGCCCCATTATCACCCACATCTTGGAACATTAATGATGCTTTCAGACCGTCGTCCCGTGATGTCATACAATGCCGCCGCCATTTGCAGTGCTGGACTTTGACCACAATTTATAAAGATTTTTACTTTAACCAGTTCTTCTTAAGTGCTTTCTCTGCATGTTATATTAATCACGAACCATGGAGGAATACCGTACGCCAAGGTTAAAGAAATCATTTTCCTCGTGCTACAGAGGTTTGGAAGCTTTGTGCTCTGATGTTGATGGGAAGACATTATCTTTTGACTGACAGCGTATGTTTCGTTGTGATGCAATATTTATAACGTGTCACACAGCCACATGAATCAGTCAAAGGGCTGTTGTTTTTGTAAGATGTTTTTTATCTGACAAGGTAAGAGCAGTGGCAGATCAATGTCAGTCAGGCCGGCTGTGACGCCGCTGTGCGGCTGGGCTGTTTGGCAGACAAGCCCTGGAATCCAACCAAACCTCAGATTTCCCATAGAAACGAGTGCTGTGATGACATGTTTAGGAAAGTAAAAACCTAATTAGTAGTAGCACTGAAAATTCATTCAAAGAGCTCAATGTAATCCGATGAATGAAGAGGTGAAAGTTACGTTAAGGTCTGTGCCATTTAGGAATTATCATAAGGCTCAAACTTATCCTTCGGACTATCAACATTTCTTTGTTGTTTCATAGCAATACACATTGAAACATGCACACAAGCTGATTTAACATAAAAGAAAGCAATAGAAATATTGACTCCATGAATAGTAGGCCAGGGCTCTTCGAAATGCTAAAATGTCTTTTATAAGATGCACCATTCATCTATGTTTTATCAGAATTGGGCGATCAGTAGGAGGACAGGCTGGAACACACAACAACACAGGGGAGTGAAAACCACTAACAATCTCCCAGCATAAAGTCTCAAAACCAGAAAGAGGCAAGAACGAAAAGCACTACACAAACAGCTTTTAAAGTCTCAGGGTAATTGAATGAATGATCACAGCTGTCAGGTGACCAAACACAAACCACGCCCACCGTCATCAACAGGAACTCTGTACACCTGTAAACACACACCCACACACACAGGGAAGGCACCAAGAGGGGGAGACAACAAAAACATGGCACACGTAACATGCCCCCCCAAAAAGAACCTAAACCTGGATGAATCCTTACTCCATAACCACAAAACCAGAAGAATTACACAGGTGGAAGGGAGTGACCTTGCCAATCATTTCTAAATACTAAATTTCTGTGAAAGAAAACACATCACTAAAGTTTAGTAAAGAATGGGCCAGGGGTGTCTGAAATTTTAAATGTATCTTACCCAAGGACAGATAGACAAAGATCCTCCCAGGTTACGATACTTTACCAAGGCCTTCAGACCAGACAGAATACACTGAGCCATGCCAGACACGGACGTCCCCCTAGTTTCCCCGTTCATGCAGCGGGCCAGGCAACATGATCCATGTAACTTCTAACTCGTCCCGTGGCCTGAGTAATTGAGATGTGTAATAACTGTGACAGAGGGTATTATCTGACCCATTTTCTCATTTCTTCTCACGTTGCTTTGTTTGTACATGGCTTCCTGTCATAATCCCTCACAAATCTCCTAAGTCCCCTCTTTGAAGACTTTGCCTTTCAGAGCGCGATCCCCTTCTATAAAGGAGGTTCTTTTTAATGGCCAGACTCTGACCTCATTTCATATGCATCAGCCCACGTCAAAGGAGACAGTGTCTGTCCGATCCAGCCACAGTCGCTACACTTGACAGTGTTTCACATTGGAGCGACAGCCTGCATACACAATGGCCCTGGCTGCTTAATTAGGTTCAGGCTGACGCTTCCTCTTTTACCTTGGTTATAAGGGCAATCTGGGACTGATGTATACACATTGTTCAAGCAGCCATTGATTGGTGACTAATAAACTGTATCATCAACAGTTTTCAGTTGTCAACCGAATGGCAGAAGAGTAACAAATGCCCAGCTTCATCGCTGTAAAAAAAGAGTTTAATTTCATTTCATCTATAGTCCAGACGTCCCTTTGAAGAGGCACTCGTGAGACAGAGAAGTGAAATGTCTGTAACATAACCAAGAAAACCCTTGGAAGGATTTGCCATCATGGACAGATGCAGGTTTTTTTCAGTGAAACTGGTCTTTGCCCAAAATACCTTGGTGCATTATGGGATTCCACTTTACCAATGGAGGCTGCATAGGTGCACGGTCATCGTCAGGGGCAACTGGAGGGTCTCGTCAGCACCTGCCCCCCATCTTACTTCGCTCCCCCACCCCCCCTCGCTCCCCCACCCCACTCGCAACTGTGCAAATGGCAGAGGTGCGTGTGACCTTGCAAATTGGTCACAGAGGGCAAGGGGTTCCTCTGGTATTTGGAATGGTAATTGCGGGAGGAATACTATCACTCTGACCTCCCACTAGTCCTACATGACCTCTGACATCACGTGGAAGGGAGACAACCCAATCACCAGCGTCCTCAGGGGGGGAGATTCGACCACATGTTATTTTTCATAAACATGAATCCGATAGTATTGTTTGTGTACTACGACGTAGTTGTAATTGGTTGACATAGCTTCTCTATGCCAGAATCGCCCCTAGACAAGTCGGTACCCTGGCACCGTGGGACCTCCATCTGCCCAGGCCTGCCAGGCTCCTCAGAGGGTAGGAGGGCAGGAGGGTAGGAGGGGCTTTTTTTTATTCATTTCTGAGGGAATAAATCCAGTGAAATAAAATTGTTGACTGATATATCCTAACATGCTTGCTGCGGTTTATATCAAGGGCAGTCAGCGATTGTCGAAGGAAAACAAGAACCTCAATTATACAGAAGACCCACCGGGCTCCCATAATTCACCTTAAATGAAACATGTATCGCGGACTGTAAAACCTATGAGCCTTGCAATCACTCATAATGCAGCAAAGGATTTATTAGCTTGGCGCGTTCCTGTAATGGGTGCATGCTGGAGGCCTTTTGACCTCCAGATGAATTGGTAATGATCAACAACGTTCCTCATTAAATTAATATACTGTTATTGTGTGTGTGGGTGTGTCTATGTGTGTGTATGTGTGTGGATGTGTCTTTGTATGTGGGTGTGTCTATGTGTGTGGGTGTGTCTTTGTCTGCAGGTGGGTGTGTCTTTGTCTGCAGATGGGTGTGTCTTTGTCTGCAGGTGTGTCTACGTTCGCTGCTTCATCCTGCTTCTCTGGGGATTTTCACCCCATGGCATTGCTCATTGATTGTTGAACAGAGGTTTAATGTGTTGTTTTCTCTGCCAATTACAAGATGTTGTCTTAATTAAACGTGGAGGCACTTGGCTATCTGCCATATAAGGAAGTTGCACAAAAAACTATCAGCCATTTGTATAGAGCGGTAAAACACAATCAGATGTGAAACAAATGTTGATGTGTCACAGACACGATTATTTCCAGACGAAACAGTCTGCAGCCAGTGGGGTTGAATAATAACCTGTTCGCCTTGTTTGATTACATCATTCTGGTTCCACAGGATCTTTTGGCGGAACAACCAAGGTGGGGGAACATTCTCTCAGTGGGGTTGTGGGAAGTTCCACCGCGGCTGTTGGAGGGCAGTCCTGTTTTCACGTCGGCCCTCAGGATTGGTTGGTTGACTGGAGGGTTTTTCCCTGAATAACCTGGGTAACATGCGGAGGGCTACATAGCTAGTCCTAACATGCGGAGGGCTACATAGCTAGTCCTAACATGCGGAGTGCTACATAGCTAGCCCTAACATGCGGAGGGCTACATAGCTAGCCCTAACATGCGGAGGGCTACATAGCTAGCCCTAACATGCGGAGGGCTTAATAGCTAGCCCTAACATGCGGAGGGCTACATAGCTAGCTCAGAGCGTTACACCCCTCACTCGGCTTGATCCCTGTCCTTGTGACATACACCACAATCTACGAGGACACATCCCTCGGTCATTAGCTGGGGTTCGTCCACACGCGTGCGATATGGGAATTACATTAATCACCACCTTCATGTCAAGTCGAATGCAACTTGGCTTTGTCAAACAAAGGGGGGGCAGACAACTGGTCTGTTGAGTCACTCTCCTCATACCACAGCCTGCAATCAATCATTCTGATTGACGGGCTTTGTGAGTCTGCGCTGTTTAGGCGGTGTGTAATAAGAGATCCTGTTTCCCTACTGTGAGTGTTCAAAAACTGTTCTTTTTGGGACAGCTCTTTGGGACAGTCTTGGACTGGTGCCAGATATACAGTACAAATACAAACACACACAGCCTGCTCACGCACAAACACACGCCGAATATATACACACAGCTATATATATATATATACAGCCTGCTCACAGACACACACATTTACACACACAAGCCTGGACACAACAGCTGGGGGATGAAGCTGGACATATCTTACCATTAAAAGAAAATAACACTTTTTTTCAAACCCAACTTTGCTTTCCTTTAATTAAATTTGGGTTATTAGAAAACCCAATAAATACAGTAAATATACCCACATAGGGAAGTCATTGTCATTGTTATATCTGCAAAATAAAATGGATACCTAACAATAATAATAATATGTAACAATAATAATCATATTTTTTTGAGGGGTGATTATTTATTGCCCTTTTCACATTGTGCAAAGCTGACATCAGTTCACATGACACGTATCCCTTCCATTCATGTATACCTCCATCTAGTTCTCACAATGTTGAGCACAACATCATGTGATAATTATGTCTGCCATTTCTTCTGCAGTATGCTCACTGCTTGAAGTACAAATCAATTATTCAAGACTTTCTACAAGCACGAGTGCAATTATTTTTTTAAACGATACTTTGCATTGGGTTGCCTGGTGACAGCAGATGAAAACTAGTGAAAAGGTTTGCTAACCTTACAATAAATTGTGACACTGTCAGTACTTGGAAAAAGCACTTCAGAACTTGACGGACAGCGCTGTTGATTGCTTTTCCACCTCTCACAGGAGAGGACACAAATTACCTGTAATCTCCCATTGCACCACTCAAAACAAGGACAAGTGTTCAAGTGGGCATGATCTTGTCATCATTTTCATTTGAAGATTGTTTCACTTGTCTCTCGGTTTCAGGATCAAACAGTAAATACAAAGGACATGGAATGTCCTTTGTATTTACTTTCTTGTCATGCACCATAGCACCAAAGCAAATTCCTTGTGTGGATAAACCTGCTTGGTAATAAAGCTGATTCTAATTCTGATGCCCTTTATAAAAACCATCTTTCAGCAGTTTGACGCGATTTTCTATTACCTTTTTATTGGAAATGTATTCACACTGAGTTATAATAACTACTCTGATGATTAGCATTAAATGCTGTGTATATTTGATATTATAGTCCTGTTTGTAGTTCAGCCTCTTTTATGACACATTTTCTTCTCTCGATCAATTAGCTATTGAAGGTCATCCATTGTAGCCTGGTTAGTCTTTATGAGTCTTCACAGGTTCCTGTCATCCTAAGGATTTTTGTTTTTAACCACTGCATGTTTCCCCTCAACATTTCTTTCTCTTCCTGCTTTTAGGCAGGCTATCTTTAACCCTACTTTAAACACTATGTGACACCTGCTAATGTGTAAGGGGCCTTTAAGAGAAATGTAATTGATTAAAATAGCTTAATACGGGAGAAAAGGTCAACCTATCACTGTGCCTTGCTAGTCCAGCACTGCAGCATTTCTGACTGGCTGACACTTGACTCCTCCCAACCACGTAGTCTGAAAAGAGTGTTTCGATGCTGTGTGCAAGACACGTTGACAATGAAGGTAACAGACGCAGCTGGTTTCAAATTTAACCAAATCCCTTAAGCAACCTCTCCTTATGGAACCAAACTGTCCTATTTTGGGGGCCTATTGTATTGATTAGGAAGCTCGCAGGGCAGCGCGTGCAAATAGTTAGAAAATAATGACCAATCCGAGCACTCGCACATTCTATTGCAGTTACAATAGGCTCCTGTCCAGGCCAGTGACTCTCACCGCTGTGAGTCACATGGTCTGTGTCTGCCAGGCCAGCGGCGTTTGACATGCTAGACATTCTACCTGTCAGGTCACATCGGGGAGGCCTGTGATGGTGTGTTCAGGATATGTCGGTGGTCTCCCTGTTAAGGTGTCAGAGTCAGGATCAGCACCACGAAGAGATTTCCAGCCACTACTACGCTAATGTAGACTTAGTTTGGGACAAATGTATATTAATATCTTTATCTAAACATTGCCTAACCATAACCCAGCTGACATACCTCACGCTGAACACAATATCCCACCCCAGAAAGACAAATCTAGGTACGGCTCACGAGGCAATGATACACCGTGTAGTCTTTATGTCAGGTTAGCGACGTGGGCGCTAATGCTGCCCTAAGCAGAAATATCCTTTCTGTTGGGTTATCTCAGTCTTATGTGTTGTAGTGGGACCCAACCTCCATCCACCAGGCAACAGGCTGGAAAGTGACATGTAACTAAAGAAGATAAGAGCAGGAGACCCTGGCCTGCCTGGCTGGGGGAAATAATCCGGGAACCATGGTGTCACATGGACACGCAGCGGTACAGGAGCTACCAGGTTCATCCTGCTACCAGGAGCAACGTCTCATATCTGCCTGTAGCACGTCAAATCAAGTCAACAACCCTGCAGGCCGGGGAAGAAGTGCGTCTTACAGTTGTTATGAGACACAGTGGGCGATGTGCATCGTGGTGGGCTTTACGTGGATTCGCGTGAGCTACATGTCATGGGTAAGATTGATGCCTGTCTGGTTAAATGGGGGTCGTCTTTGTCACATACCTGGAAAAAAGCCCGACAACGTATGGAGAGTGTAAAATAAATTATTGATTATGATTTTCAGAATTTTTTATTTACCTATAGAGAGGTGGTTTGTCACACCTCTTGGTTGTATATATCTGCTGCAGTACAGAACACTCACAGTACGGAACACTCGCAGTACGGAAAACTCGCAGTACGGAACACTCGCAGTACGGAACACTCACAGTACGGAACACTCACAGTACGGAACACTCACAGCACGGAACACTCACAGTACGGAACACTCACAGCACGGAACACTCACAGTACGGAACACTCACAGTACGGAACACTCACAGCACGGAACACTCACAGTACGGAACACTCACATTGAAGGTGAGGCAAAAAAAAGGTTGTTGCTCTTCGTGCCTTATTGTCATTTCACACCCCTACTCCTAAAGACGTTGTAAAAAATGAGTCAGCTGTTGTGCTTGGGACTCCTTTGAACAAACACACACACATACGCACATGTATGCAAACACACACACACACACACAGACACACAGACACAGCCTCGTTCACCACCTAAAAGAGGTCCTTGTGGCCGTCGGGCCCCCATCCGTTACCTGCTGACAGGCGACACATGACTGATGAGACGCCCGAGGCTCTCCGGGATACTTTGTCAGCTGCTCATAATTTATACATCTTATCTCTGTCACGAACTAAAGACAGAGCCTGGCTTTATGGAAATGAAAACAGAGACTTGTTTAGACTCCAGCGTGTCCAGCAAAGAGTGATACCAGACCTGGGTGTAAATCATATTTGAAATCTTGGATGCTCCGCAACTTCAGAGCTCTAGGCAGCTAGGGCGGAGCTTCACATGGTTTGGATGACATTATACCGGCCAGTTAAGCCTGTAAAGCCCTGAAAACCACTTGATACACAAGCCCTGATAATGAAGTTGACATTTTTTTCCAACTGTGTTTGAACGCAGACATGAGCCCTGTCTGAAAGATAGGGTTAGGGTTTCGCCAAAGGTCGGCTCCCTCGACCATCTCACAGTCGCCACTGATCCCGCCCTCACCCTAGGGGGCGTGTCCCGAGTGACACCCTCTTCCCTATGTAGCTTGTGTGGTGTGCTACATAGTGAGCAGGGCGCCGTTTGGGACACTGGTAAAGCGCTTGTGATAGGGCTTTCCTGTGAGGTCAGCCAGGCCTCTGTGTTTGTTCAATCCCTGCCCATCTGGCACTCATAGGAAGTGGTGAAGACACAAGACAGATGGCTGGAGGTGAAACCACAGCACCATAAAGGCCTCTTGCATGTTTTCTTCTCTATTCTCACTCTGACTTCTTTGCTGATAGATGCCTATTGGGGTAAAAAGTTCTTTAAAAGTGTTTTTCATTTAACCAGGTCAATGAAGCAGGGCTTTTGAAATGCTAGGGTTGCACAAACGAGTAGAACAATTTATGCCCATCTTGAGTCATATTCAATTACTTGAACCTCAATGTAACCCAGTGGGAAGACCTCACCTCCCTGGTGATAGGGTACATCTTCATGACAGTGTCCTTTCCAGCACTGGTCTCACACTAAACAAGGCATTTAATGAAGCATGTCCCCAAGATGCAAGAGTAATTTATCCATACAGCTCTCATAGAGCAACTATGAGGCTCTGGATATTTCCACTGCAAAACGAGGCTAGATCAATGAAATGTTTTGGTGAATTATTTCTTTAACAGCATGGGGACACCTTGAAAATGAATATAAACATCATGATGAATTGTCTGACACAAACCACGTGGAGGAAGAAGCAGTAGATGAACATTTATCAAGGCCAACGGAACTCTACCCCGCATTGAGGACATGCTGTCTTCTAGAACAAAACTTTGGAGTAAAATATTCCAGAAAGAATCATTCCGAATCATTCCCAGCTGACATGGTATATCTTTCCATTATTTAGTTTTTATTGTGCTGTTTTCTTAAAACTTTTGCTAACCCCCCAATGACATTTTGATATGCATAGTTTTTATTTCACCTGGTGAGTAATTGAAAACAATGATTTGCTTCCTTCTGCAACTTCAGTATTGTGACTATTGGATTGGATCGGCATCTGAGTTAAATCAACAAAGAGTTGGGAGGCAATGTATCGTTCAGAAAGTCTAGACTACCATTCTGTCTTAACTTTGTCTCTGTCCTCACTGTGTCAATAGCAGGTGTGTCTCAGGCGGTCATATATGCATCATCTTCTAAGCATAAAGAGACAGGATTGTTCCTAATTTCATATAGAGACCTTAGTTTGAGAAAATAAATCATCCAAAACAAATATTAACTATTTAAGAGATATGCCAGGACTGGCAAATTCCTCAGTATTTTTTAATGATCCTACTTAGGGTTGGATTTGTTAATGTGTACTTAATACATGAAGGATCTATGAGCAGACTTACTGTCTTACCTCGGTTTGCCAGGAAATCCTTAGTTTGAATACAACGTCTGATAAGGGACGGTATCTAGGTTGGGTACAGGAAGTCTTCACACATGCCAGCACCTGGGCCAGCTACCGACAAATATCCGGCCAACAGGCTTTATCTTCAACAGACTCACAGCAGAGAGAGAGACAGGAAGAGTACAGGTGAGAGAAAGAGAGTGCAATCTAGTGCTCCACATATGATATCTGTCAATATATGACCTAGGGCACCAGTATTGGGCACCATTATAGGGCACCATTATAGGGCACCAGTATTGGGCACCGTTATTGGGCATCATTATAGGGCACCAGTATTGGGCATCATTATAGGGCACCAGTATTGGGCATCATTATAGGGCACCAGTATTGGGCACCATTATAGGGCACCAGCATTGGGCATCATTACTGGGCACCAGTATTGGGCACTTGCTAAGGAGGACGCACACCTAAATAGTATTTTTAAGACAACAATCCAGTAGGTAGTCCTGGTGATGATGGCTCATTTTATCCAGATTTCTTTGTGCTTGCTTCATTTCCACCTCTTAGTGATGTCATAAATATATTTTTAGTGCCATACGTCAAAAAGCAGACAGGCTCATGTAATTATGAGTTCATATTGATTGCTCGGGTGTAGTACACCAGCATACCAGACAATTCTGTTGTGTCTGTCTCCTATTCAGCGCTGAGCTGGAGAACCAGCAGATATCATGTGCACCTGGATGACAAACACATCATCATGTGGTGGTAACCTTAGCTTGGAGAGGCGACGTGGTCTTTGTTCTCCGCCAGGCTCACTTTGCCATGTCTGGCCGGGTGGTGATAGATATGATTATCCCTAATGTCAGTGCAGTGCACCATCCCTGATGAGAGATCATCTCCCCCAGTCGGCCCTATTTATCTCTGTCTTTCTGAGAGACGCCCTTTCCCCCAAGCATGTGCTGCTCTTTCATGGACCACAGGACACAGAACAGAGTTGTTACGGGCACAATACCTGAACAACACCGGGAAGTAATCAAGAGGTTCCACAAATAAATCTAGAAAAGAGGGAGGTCGTATTTGTCCGTGGCACCGATTGGCTGCACCAAGCGGTGAAGTGCGTGACTGGAGGAAACAGAGCATGTGACTGTCCTAATGCCCCACCTCTAGAAGCCCATTGATGAGCCCAGAAGAGCCATAGTGGCTGTCCTCTGATGAGAGCCTGGAGATGAGAGAGCACAGACTCGGAGAGACTGAAGGGGCCACGAGGGGCCGGGGGTTTGGGAACGGCAGCCGAGCCAGCTGCCAGACAGCCTATCAACCCCCCCCCCCCCTCCACCGGGTGCACCACATGTCCCTCAACACCTAATGTCCCGTCAGCCGAGGCCCACGTCACCGACAGAGCTTTTCATATCCTGGCCCTGGATGATAGATATGTCCTATCTCTGTTGGGTCTCCCCCAGGTGTATGAGCTGCCTTTCTTTCTGTCTCGCCAAGACCGTGCAGACAGGGAGACGGTGCACACGGCACTTTTCGACACTCTGGGGGAGACGACAATTCGGCTCGCAGATGTTATCGACGGTGGGAGATTTTTTCCCATGAAATTACGGTGAAAAAGTAAATGTGGTGGGTGTGGGGCACAAGAAGAAATCAGTGGATCAAACTTGTTTGGGAATAAAGCGGTTTACAATCATAAACATCTAGTTCATGCTTCACACCAATCTTTGAAATCCGTGACACTGAGCAAGCTAGTACTGTAAATCACGACACAAAGACATTTTTAATAAGCTATTGTGGCAACCACATTTTCAAAGTACCCAGCTCTGGGATCTATAGTCTCAAGGTATCTAACTCTATGGTCTATGCTCTCCAAGTATCCAGCTCTATGATCTGCAGGTACCCAGTCATATGGTCTATGATCTCCAGGCACTCCGCTCTATGATCTCTAGGTACCCAGATCTATGGTCTCCAGGCACCCAGCTCTATACTCTATGATCTCCCGGTACTGAGCACTATGGTCTCCAGGTACCCAGCTCTATGCTCTATGATCTCCAGATTCCCAGCTCTATGATCTCCAGATACCCAGCTCTATGATCTCTAGGTACCCAGCTCTATGATATCCAGGTACCCAGCACTATGCTCTATGATCTCCAGGTACCCAGCTCAATGGTCTCCAGGTACTCCACTCAATTATCTCCAGGCACCCAGCTCTATGGTCTATGTTCTCCAGGTACCCAGATCTATGGTGTCCAGGTACTTAGCTCCATGGTGTCCAGGTACCCAGATTCATGGTGTCCAGGTACCCAGATCTATGGTGTCCAGGTACCCAGTTCTATGGGCTCCAAGTAAGCAATCACTGTGGTTTACAGATTACGTTTATATGATTTGTCACCCCAGCAAGGCTCAGCTCAACCCTCCACTCATGTCTGTCTGACTCAATGGGATTTATTGATTTCTATAATGACACATTTGCAGAGGATTATAAATTAGTGAGACATCACTTACCAAAACAGTATCCTATGAGTGAAACTAAATCAAATAGTTTCTCTCTTCTTAGATTTTGTTTGCAAACATTCCTTGCAAACATTCCTTGAATCCTTGTTCACCCATTTCTTAAGTATCCATAATTTACAATTCCAGCAAGGCTTTAGGCCACAGAGCCGGAAGGCTAAGTACAGTCTGAAACAGTCTGTTAAGTTAAAATAAAATCACACCTGTTGCGAACTCCCGATGTAAAGTAACGTGTCAAGTCAAGGTCTTTGTGACACTACTTTATTTTGACATGTTATCAGAAATACATTTGTATGTGTTGCCTTGATTGTTATAAAACTCTGACCGAAATTCCAAACTGTCACTTCCTGTAAGTTATGGAAGGCAAGACCAGGGCGGTTGAAACAGTGAATCAGGTTGATGGACAGAGTTATACCCTGTCTGTTGGCCAGGCTACCTCGCCAATGACGCACAGCAGCACACAAGTCTGCCGGTTTGAACAGCTCCAGTGATTTAGCACTGGACCAAGGAAGGACGAAGGACTGGAGCACTGAATTTATTCACAGGAAGGTGGTGGCTAATACTGACTCATAGCCTTTATCCAGTAGAGCAAGTCTTAATTCATCACAGAATGTGTCTCCTTCAAAAGGGCGGAGAGAGATAAAAGATTCCAATGTAGTATCTATGTTATTGATGACCTAAGACAAATGATCCGGAGATGCTGACTGCCCACAGTATATTCGAGAGGCCTAACAATCTAGGTGAAACGGGTACACTCTGAAAGAAATTACCATGATGCTGTGTTTCGAAAACATATATTTTCCATATACACACGTTGTACACATGAGGCTTTAACTGTTTGTTAATCGTATTTTATTTATAAACAAAAGTTGCTGTAGTTCCACCAACAGTGTGTCTTAGCAACAATAACCCCCCCCCCCCCCCCCCCCC